>RJWM01022281.1:0-33946 GCA_004363535.1 Dasyprocta punctata | reverse complement strand
TTAGTTGCACACACTTTGAAAACTCACACAATAAAATAGAGCATTGTGGAAAGCAGAAACATGTAACATGATACTCAATAAAAGTAAACATTTCCTCCCTTACATGTATTCAAATTTTATACTCTATATGTGAAAAATAATATGAATAAGTGGTTTTTTAAAATTATAAATGAATTAGTGATTTCAAAGTCTAATTTTTCCTTACTCATAGAAAATCTATTTTGCATATATCACTTCGAAAACGCAAATGCAAAGCTCTAATGATATATGAAAATAAACTGAAATCAATACATAAGAGTAGATTCATTAAAATTTTAGAGTAAGAAAAATAATTTCTACAGAATTTTCAAGTGAAAATGTTTCTTTTTAAGATTTTTAGTAGTATATATTAACTAAATAATTCTTGATTCATTACGTTTTTTAGAATTCTTTGCATACAGATTTTTGCTTATTTAGCTATTACTAAATAAAGAGCATTGTGCAGTGGAAAAATGTCTGCTTTGGAACTGTTACCCAGGGTAAATATTTACAAATGTGCTAACCTCGTATTGATTTTTATGAAGGGAAGGAATGAAAACAAGAAATCCAAAGTCTATCTTCTTCATCTGCAGAACAATATTTGTAATAGACACTTTGAGCAGAGAAGTTGACTAGTATAGCTAAGGAAAATGAATGCATGCATAGTGTTTTAGTGCCTGGCAATCCCTCCACAAAAATAAAAAGATCTACAATGGAAGAAATCATAGTGTTTGAAAGTTTTCTTTAATTATATACCTTATGTCATTTTTATGTTTACCATCTTATAAACCAGTCTATATATTTCCAAAAAATATATACTTCAAACTTATGAGTAAATACAAGTAATCCTACAAATTCCATTTCACCATAGTAATAAATGCCTGCATGATTTATAGAGTGTATATGAAGTAAGTAAACCCCAAAGAAGTCACTTAAAATCCTCTATTCAAACCTATACTTTTAAGAGACTGCAGTTACCTATTAATATTCTTATCTTAATTTGATTTTTGCCTTAGGAAATTGAATGAGGGAGTAAATAGTCCTGTGAGCTTTTTCTTCTTGGCTAGAACCACCATCATATACAACACGCATACAAAAATCAACTCCCAGTACCATCTGTAAGAAAACAGCTTAGGGAAAGCTAAAAAGTTTTAATTTCCCAATGCCACTATCAAGCTGCAGCTGTAGGAACAACCCTGGGCCTTTGTCAAGCTACCCAGCTTGCTTTTGGTTTCAGGCATTGGCATAGCATACTCTTTAAGGGAAGTGAAGTTAGTATCATAAATGTGAACTTGTGTTTTATGACTCTTTCCCGCTTTTAAGCAAGACTAAGAATCAACGCAGTTCCATATATGCTGAGACATATAACACACTGGCACAGCCACATGGTGCTTTATCACAGACCTTGCATACTTTAAGAATTATCAACCAAACAGTACGTGGGAATTTGCTTTGTAATTTAATTTTAAAGGATATTTAACAGAGGGCTGCTTCTACTTCTCCCTTGTGCCTAACAGCCAATCTGTTACCATGTTTGCTAGTTTTTACCTAGAAAAAAAATTTCTCCCTACTTTCAGTACTGCAATTCCAGAAAGCTTGAAACTATTCTCTCCTATGATTTGAATGTGTGCCCCAAAGTTCATGTGTTAGAAACATAATTTCCAATATAACAGTGTTGAGGGCTAAGACCTTTGAAAATTGACCAGGTCAGTAGGACTGTCTTCTTGGTAGATTAATGCCATTATTGAGGGAGTTGGTTAATTATTTTGGGATTATGCTCCTGATAAAGCATGAGTCTTCAGCTCCTCTCTGCATCTTTTCATATGGGTTAGCACAGCAGAAGGCTCTCACAAGAGAGGCTATCTCCCTCATCTTGGATTTCTCAACTCTCAGAATGGTGAGAAACAAATTTATAATATTGACAAATTTCACAGTCTAAGTTATTGTCACAGCAGCACCAAGCGTAATAAGATAGTCTGTACATTGGTTTGCTAGGATTGCCATAACCAAGTACCATAGACTTGGTAGCTTCATCAATAAACTATATTTTCTCACCGTCCTGGAAGATCACAAGGTGAAAGTGCCAACTGGTTTGATTCCTTCTTCCCTCTGTGTCTTGAAGATGGCTTTCTTCTTGCTTTAGTATTTTTACAGAAGCAGAGGTCACATTGAATTAGGGCCCATGCTAACATGTTATCTTAATCACCTCTTTTAGCACCTATCTCCAAATACAGTGACATTGTGAGATATTGGGTGGTTGGAGCTTCTACATGTGAATTTTGCAGGAACACAATCTAACCCTTAACACTTTTTCCTTACTTCAAATCACTTTTCCAACCAAATTTTTCCACCACTGTTAAGTACATCTCTGGTCACTTCCTTCTTTTGTTGAATATCTTTCCACAAATTCACTATCTATAAAAAGAACAATTTACAGCCTAATGCTTATGCCATTTTGTTTTCCAGACTGTGTTTCTAACAGGAACCGCACTTGTATATTCTAACCTACCAGAAAATTAAAGGTTGTAGTTCTCTCTCTAAGAAAAAAAATTCTAACTCCATGGTGCTATTTTTCACTGCTCCCACATCAAATGCTAACTTTTAGACTGAATATGCCTTAGTACTTTGTAAGGGATATCTATAGCTACTTAAGAAATATTCATACTCCATCATTTGCTAACAGCTTACTTTTTCTGTAATTCCACCCAAAATGCCAAGAGAAATTTTAGGGCAATTCTGCCCTAGGTATTAATCCATAAAGTGGGCTAGTCACAGAATTTGTGACCTCCTAAGTGGGCAAATGATGGAAATCAGGCCAGTGATTTTAATGGCTCTCAGCCTCTAGGTATTGTTTAAAGAGAACACATCATCTAATGATTTCTGGAATTTCAGCTAGGACACAAAGGAAGTGGAAGCTTTTATAGTTAAAGTTGTAAATTAGCAAAAATAAAACTGGGAGTATTGGCATTTCGTCACCCAGCTGGACAAATAAAAGCAAATCAAACCCTAGGAATAGCTTATTTAAACTACAAAACATCAGTGATTCAGAACAAGTGCAAGTGCTACCAAAGGAAATATATTATGTATGAAGTTATGACTAATGGCATCAGAGCATAGGGAAAATGGAGTTATATCATTAAGGTATTAAAGAAAAAACTGCCTATCTAAACCCTATACCAGGATAAAACATGAATTAGGAAATAAATTAAGGACTTGTCTCACATCATAGCCAAGAAAATTTGCCACCCACAGACCTTAGAACAAGTACTTCTAAAGGATTCACTTTGCCACTAAGTTAAAGAAATGTACAGAAGAAAAAACATTTTTTAAAAAGAATGAAAAAATTCATGTATAAAGATGGTAGAGATAATAAATAATAATAACTATGTGCTATGTTTTGGGTCAAAAGTGTTCCCACAAAGGCTCATGTGTTCAGTTGTGGGGCTCTTAGAAGACGACTAGATCTTGAGGCACTAACCTCATTGATGGGTCAACACTGATGAGTTCATGGCTAAATGTGTGAGTAGGAGGCGGGGCCTGATTGGGGGAAGTAGGCAGCTGGGGGTATACCTTTGAAAAACCTAGTCTCTCTGTCTCCATCTCTCTCTCTCCCTCTTGTCCATCTCTCTCTCTCCTTCCCTCTCTCCTTCCTGGCTGTCACAGATTGAATAGTTTTTCTCTGCCGTGCCTTTCTACCATAATGTTTCTGCCTTGGAGTAAGCCAGATATGAGCTGAAATTTCTGAAATCATAAGCCAAAATAAATTTTGTGTTCTTTAAATTGCATATGTCAGGTGTTTTTTTTTTTCTTGACAACAAAAGTTGACTAACACACCATGTTTCTGAGGATGTGCTGTTAAGTATGCATACAAAAATTTCCATGTATTGCGAATGTGAGTGTGAATGGACATAACCACTTGAGAAAACCATTTGGCCATGTCTGCTAATGCTAAACACAAGACTACTGTCCTGTGCTCTAGACATTTCTAGGTATATATCTCCCTCACAGAAATTCACAAATGCTTTTTATTGAAGACACACATAATAATATTCACAGTAGCAGTGTCAATATCTAAAACTGGAAAAAGACCCAGGAAGAGGTCTTATATTTATATAATAGAATATGAAAAATCAGTGAAAATTATTTTTGTCAGCTTTTGGTTGCTACAGCAAATGCCTGACACAACCAATTTATAAACAGAAAATGTTTATTTTGGTTTACAATTCTGAACATTTTAGTCTATGGTCATCTGGTCCCCTTGCTGTGGGCCTGTGATGAAGAAGCAAATCATGGCAGGCAATGTGTGGAAGAACAAAGCCATTTACCTTGTGAATAGGAAATATAAAAGGAGAAGAAGGGGAAGCTAGAGCACCACAATTACTTCAAGGATACAACAGTAACTGAAGACCCACTGCTGGGTGTTACTTTTTAATGTTTGCTCTATGTAACTCTTACTAGTACTAAAATGGAGACTGAGCTTTTACTTAACACAGGGGCCTTAGGTGGTGGTGATTTAACACCTAAACTATAACGATAGCTAAACTAATAACACATACAAAACTGTGGAGGGATCTTGACAGCATTATGTTAAACAAAAGGAGTTAGATACATGCTGAGAGACTGTTTACATAAAATTCAAAGAGAGGTAAAACTACCCTATCCACATAGAACTCGGGACAGTACTATCTTTGGGTGCAAAAAGAAACTGGAAAGGAACAATAACCACTTCTGTGTGTGAGGGAATATTCTGATTCTTCATCTGGGTGCTGACTAACAAAGATGTGCTCACTCAGTGAAATGTAACTTCTATTTTGCTTATTATACATTCAAATTATACATTAATGTGCTTCATACTACTATGGTAAGAAAAAATGTGCAAGTCATTTAAAAAATATCAAAGACTTAAACTTCCATGGCAAGTTTGAAATAAAGAGGAGTGAGAAAATTTTATCAATCCAATAGAAGTTGAGTGAATAAGCACATCAAATAAAATATTTAACAAAAATAGTAACAATTTATTCATTTATCCAGAAAAATACTTGAAGAGTACTTACTGGCACTCTTCTACACACTGAACATAGAACTGAACAAAGCAGACAAAACTTCCTGCTCTCATGGAACCAGCATCCCACTGAAGGGAAGATCCAGTAGATACATAGAAGATACAGGAAATTAGAGAAATTACCATCGGGAAAATATGTGGAGAAAGAAAGTGCAAGAGGGAGGCATAATCTACAACAGAATAATCAGGGAAAATTCATTGAGAGGAGATGATGATATGAAGAACTGATGTTTGGGGCAAAATAGAAGAAAATAGAGCAAACAGTAAATACAAAAGGTCTGACTTAGTAGGTTGAAGTCAGCAAATCCAGGGGAAAGGAGGTGCCCAGCATGGCTGAGCACAGAGAGGATGAAGAGTGAGTACAGCAGAAAACATCAGACTTTGTGGAGAGAGTCCCTGAAAAGAATGCACATGGGGTACAAGAGAAATGAAAGGCAACTCGAAAAATTTTCATCTAAGGAAGTGGAAATGGAGTTGCTATTAACTGACATGAAAAATAACATTCAAAAAGTAAATCAATAAATGATAATGATAAGTATAAATGGATTAAACTCACTTGTGAAAGAAAGGGTTAAAAGATTCATTCATTTGATCCATAGAATATCATATGATCTATGATATTCTTAAATGAAGATACATATATATATTTCTTTTCTGAAATGTTTTATATAAAAAGTACTTCTTTCCTTTAAATGTCAAACTTCTTACAATTTCCTATGAAGGTCTCTTGAGGTAAAGATATATTTTATCACACTAATATATGCAAAAATGTGGTACATCTAATTAAGAACTAGAAAAAATCTGAAGGAAACTTAAGTGGCCAACTTACCTTTTTGAAAATCATTTTGATATGATTCTACAAGAAGTTTAAATATGAAGTTAGTATGCCCTAAGTGTAAATTATATATATAATATATATATAGATTATACATATGTATAATTAATGTTAGGTATTATTAAAATTACTAGCAGTAGGTGTGGAAACTCAATCTCCCTATATGTGCTAAAATGGCAAGCTTTTGACCTAAGTATTTTCTGAAATCTAGTACCTAATTTTAAGCAGTGAGTTCCAGATATTTTTTATACTAAGCAGAAATTGAGTACTTTTAGATTTTTTTAAATGAATAGCATAGAGAAAGGGGGTTTTGAAACACTGGAATTTTTTTAAATTAACTTTCTTTTTTTTTTGAGAACTTAAGAAAAGATAGTTTTGAAAATTGTATTTCTCAATTCACAGTACAATATTAAGGATTCTTAAAAGACACTCTCTTTCATTCTCCATTCTCCATTCTCCTTCCCCTTCCATCTACATAGGCAACCATTTTATTTGTAAGTTTTGTCCCATATTACATTTCTGTGTGAAATGGGTATTTTGAGTTTTTTGCCTCTGCATGTGTTTTTACTTTATGTAAATAGGATTGTATCATTTTATTTTGTCTTGTTTCAATCACATAACTCTTTTCAGAACCTCACTATTTCTTCTTGACTTCATTGTTTTGGTTTGGTTTGGTTCGGGTTGGTTTTTTGGGACTAGATCTCACTATGTAGTTCAGGCTGGCCTTGAACTCACTACATAGCACAGGCTGGCCTTGAGGTCATGGTGATCTTCCTGCTTCAGTCTCTCAGAGTGCTAGGATTACAGGCATGCGCTACCACGCCTGACACTTCATTGATTTTTAACTGTTGCTTAGGATTCGTTACAGACATAGTCACAGCCCCCAAAGAGTCCTCTGTTCTCTCCTATGTCAGAGCACACCTATAAAATTCCAGATGACTTCAGCCACCTTTCATTGCGTGAGAGCTTGCTGCGGCCTTCAGAGAGCATGTTACAGCACACAGTACAACTAAAGAGCTAAGCAAAATCCTCAGGTAATGACTGATCCAAGTCGGCGTATGAAAGCTCCAGCGCTGTCTCCTCTTGACTCTGCAGAACTCTGGGTTAGGCTCCAGAGTTTCCCCAGACAGTTATACCCCAGTAGCTGGTTACTGCATTTATGGTTCATTCTTTTTTGGCTATTACCTTGCCTTTGGTTTCGTGCTTTCTGTACTCATACCTGTTTCCCGCACATCCTAAATATAGTATCTTCGTTCCACAATCTGCCTCTAGGAGATCTGAAACTATCCCATTCACTTTGTTGTATTACCTATCATCCCAGGGATGTTCTCCAGTGCTGGACTGAAGTTTACTTCTTACTTACCATACTATAACAAGCATCCTTATACACATCCTATTAGAGACTCAGAAAACAATTTTCATGAGTTACATACAGATGTCAGGACAGTTGAAACCTTCACCTTATATGCAATTTATCTAAGTAACGCTAGATTTCTCTCCAAAAATCATGCCCATGATTTTCATGATCCTCTCATCACATTCAGATCCATCCTACTTATCTGATAAGTGTTAGAAACTTATTGATACTGTAGCATGAATTTCTCCAGTTACTAATGAATTTAAACCTTGGGCCTCATTTCTGTGAATTTCCTGCATAGCCTTCATTCATTTTTCTCAATAGATCCCGTTAAGAGATTTGTACATCACAAAATTCATTTCTTTGTCAAACTAGGACATAGTAAAGATCATTTCCCAATATTTCATCTCTTAACTTTGTAGATGGTATGTTTTGAACATGAATCTTTAGCTTTGATCAATGACTCAACTAATGTATCCCTGTAATCTATGATCTGAGTGGATCATTTTAGTTCCTTGCCACTCCCAGGTCATAAAGACACTCTTGTACATTATCATGTATTACTTTTAGAGCTTTACTCTTTACCTGTATGTCTTTAGTTATTCTGAAAGTTATCTGTATTTGTGATTTCAAAAGGTTTCTGAATATTTGTTAACTTATGTCTACACAGATAGTAAATTGTACATTGCTCAAGTATAAATGCAAAAGCAAAAGAAATGGGAATTAACAGCAGCTTCCCAATTTGCTTTCTGTGCCTCGGCTAGTACAGTATTTGAGTTACTCCTCTTTGAAGGCCAGTTTTGAGTTGAAGTGAAGCTGAAACTGCTAGATGGCATTTTGTCATTTAGTTTCTGTTTCCCTGGTTTCAGTCTCTGTTGATTAGTAAATTATTCCCTTGAAAAGAAAGACACTTTTTTCATTGACAAATTTGAGGATTCTGAGATTCCACTTTTCACCTAATTTTTTCCTCCATGACTTCAAATGCCATGATTAGTTTTCTTTTCAGTATTCTGAAATGAACTGGAAACTACATCCAAACAGATAAAAGACTCTTGTTTGCTACTTCTGTAACTAGATTAATCCATTAGATCAACTGGACTCTGAAGGAGCCCAAGAAGGATGGGGTTCTTACCTATTCTTGTAATTGCTCAGGAGTTACATACATTCTCAAATCTGTAGCTTCCATGATACTAAGGCAAACCAAACACTTAATCTTGCTGTACTTACTTTAGTTTCTAAGTTAACTTAATCTTGTTATCATGGAGTTCAACTCTATCTGTTCCTTTCTCTGAAAAATAAGATATCTTTCAGGGATCCTTGCAAAGCAATAGAAATTTCTTTTAAATATCAAGCTAGATTTCAAGATGAATCAAGCAAGATACAACCAAAAGTATTACATGAATGCAATTACACAACCTTATAATTATAAGATACTGTCTTTTGAGGTGCTTAAATAGAGTTTTAGCATCCATATCTTTGTATCATAATTATCTTATTCATCATAAATATCATATGTATCATAATTATCTATTTCTATGACTATGGGTGGTGCAGATTCTTGAAAAGTAACCCATTTGGTCCTGTTAAGTTCATTTTCTTTTTTCCTATGTGTAGTTTTTCTTTCACTGAGCTGCATGCCATCACTGCCTGCTTGTAACATAAGAACCATAGCAGTAGCTACAGTACACAATACACAAGTGTGAGGAAAAAGCCCAACTCTATAAAGCAAGTTAAGCAGAATGAGCAAAGGGAAATTAGTGCCTGATGACTCCCTGACGCTACTGTGGCAGCACTGCACAGTCTACTAAGAGTTCTGATTATGTCAGAACAACAAATGATCAAGGTTCTCATAGGTATCAACCCTTAAAATTTATTTTGTGAAGTTACACTTAAACATGTGTGGGCGTTTGTGTATTTGTGTACACATCCTCACGTGGACAGACACCTAAATACTCTACCAGTGAATCACCAGAAGGATCAAACATACCACCAAACCCAAAGCATGAACTTCCATGACTCTTTAACGGTGAGTGTGTGAGGAGTGGGACTTTAATGGAAGCTGTTATCGTGGCAATTATCATATGTGAAATTTAAAAGTGACAATTTCTGTATTTGTTTGTGTTATGGGCTGAAACAAGACGTCATTAGGTTGCTGATTTTTCTTCACTCTTTGTCAGCTCTGCTTTCCTCTTCCCTTGGCTCAAACTTAGGAACAAAGGATGGCACACTTGCCCCTCCAAAGAAGAAAGAATATGTTTCTTTATTTTTCAGTAGGTGCACCACAAGTTTATGACTATGTTTCACTAGTTTCAGTAAAATCACGATCACATTTCTCAACAAAAGACTGGCCAGCAAAATAAAGTAATGTGATTAGCTAGGTGTGCCACCACTAGAGTGAAAGAACGGAATTAGTCCTCATCTAAATACTACATAGGAAGACTGCATAAGGGAAGTAGGATGTTGTTTTGAAGTGGACAGGTGGATGTATGATAAAAAAGCAAAGATGTCCTCCAAATCACATCTTGATTGTTTTGCTGTCATCTCAAGCTAAATGATAACAACTGAAGACTACATATATTTTAGTAGCATCTTTTTAGCCACTGTGTCTTCTCAAATGATACTGTCTCTTAGAATTCTGGTATTCTAGGTCTA
Organism: Dasyprocta punctata; assembly: GCA_004363535.1. NCBI lineage: Eukaryota > Metazoa > Chordata > Mammalia > Rodentia > Dasyproctidae > Dasyprocta > Dasyprocta punctata. The sequence goes on along the minus strand of RJWM01022281.1, from coordinate 24,022 downwards.
CTTCACTATTTATAAATATGAGGTTTAGGCCATTAGAATAACCACCAGCAGATTCATCAGAAATGTGATAATAAAACTCCAGAGAAAAAACAGAAGGGTACTACTTATCTTCTCTTAATGTACTTTTCAACGTGATGATACTATAAAACTACAAGCTGACGTGTGGGAAGAAGTCAATATAAAACTCAAAAATGTTTTGCTAAATTCACACAGGTGTTCATGTGTGTGTATTCAAATGAATAAAATGTGTATTTTCATGTGCGTGCATATAAAATATCTGATACATATATACATATATAATGCATGTATTTTGTCATATATGCATATATATGAAATCATTCTATGTCTGGCATCTAACATAAAGCCTGGAAAACAGTGGAAATTGAATAAATATTTGATGAATATAAGAACAAATAATTAGAGAAACTGAGGCTGAATGACTTCCAGGTTTTATAAATGCATAGAAAACAAGTCATGTAAGCAATGTAAGTGCATAACAAATAAACTGTAAAGTTTACTTTGGCAGGTTGTACTGCTCTGTATTCTTAACTCAAACTCTGACCCAGCTGACAAGATAATAAAAATAAATCAGCTTAAATGTTTTCTTGTGTTTTCCACTTATGGCACAAAGCAGTAAACAGAAAAGTTTATCAACAACAGTGTCATAAACTACTAGGTAGCTATACTGTATATTAATAACCAAACCCATTCTTATCATTAAAATGCTTCAATATGTTCAATAGAAGCATTGAATTCACAAAAAGTCAGAAAAGAAATAGGAAGAAAAGGTATTATAAATACAGATGAATAGTGTGTGCTTGTATAATTATGTTTCTTAGCAGGGTCACATGAAAGACAATAAAATGCAGGAAAATACACATCTGCCAAACTTTCCAAAGGAAAGTGCATCACCATTACTTCCCATTTATCTTTACAACACGAATCACAACAGGAGACCTGGATTTCCTCTGCTTCCTTCTGAGATGTTGGCTACATAATTTAATCTTTTTTTCTATGAAATAATGCTATTAATTGCTTGTGTACTAGCTTTGATGATTCATTAACTTTAGTGCTACTAACATCTTCACAGGAATTTATGAAATATAAAGAATTTGACCATCCACTGCAATCACAAGAGGGAGAATATTAAATTGGGTTTATCACCATTTGCTTCATTTATTAATAAGAGCAACCCAGTTAATTGTCTTTCAGCATACAGTTTTGGGAGAAAAAAACTAAGAATAAAGTATTAAAATTACCAATGAGGTAAAATTCCAAATTTATAAGTAAGAAAAATATGTGTGTGTACTCAGGAAAAATAAATGAGTCTAAATATACTTCTGGATGGAAATATAGAAAAGTTATCACTTCTAGTAGATGAAATTATATCTAAACATTAAAAATGCATATATTATCCTTTTTCAACTTTATATTTCCTCTTTATTTACAATAAATGCTTATTACTGAATTAAGTGGATAATATTTCTAAGATAATACAGGTAATATTTAGTTCTAAATTTCTGTCTCACTGGAAAAAATGTATTTCATTGATTGTATTTTTATTCTATATTAAAGAAATTATATAAAAATGTAAGGACACTGAAACTTAAAATATGATGATAGAACACAATGGAGAAGAAAATTAACTGAAGAGGAAAACACAATGATATTATAGCAAAACAGCCAATATTTATAACTTTGAATTACCAAAAAGAAAGAATAAAAAGATTAGAATTGCAGTAGTATTTCAAGAAATAATGGCTGAAAACTTCCTAAATTTGGTGAAAGAAAGCTGCGGACCTAAGAATTGAATGAACACTAATCAAGATTAACCTAAAAAAAAAAGCCTAAAATATACTCTAGCTAAACTTTAAAAGTTAGCAAATATGAAAAGTTCTAAAAAGGAGGCAGAGACCAGGCATGGTGGTGCACATCTGTAATTCCAGCACTCAGGACCCTGAGGCAGGAGGATCTCTATGAGTTTGAGGCCAGTCTGAGGTACATGTTGAGTGCAAAGCCTTACATAGTGAGACCCTGTCAGAAACTTCCCAACGGAATAAGTAAATAAATAAATAAACAGCCAGAGGATAATGATAGATACCAAAAAAGAAATTAAATTAAATAATAGATTTCTCATTTGTTACTGTTTCTCATCACAAGAGGTTGCACAACGTTTCACTAGTGTTAAAAGAAAAAAAAGAAAAACCACTCAAGTTTTTCAAGCAGAAAGGAAATAATAAAAGAAGAAAATTTACAGCATCAGAAAGGAAACAAACACAGACAGTTACAGGTACATGCAACTAACTAGCCTTTCCCACATGAATTTTGTACATTATATTGAAAGTTTGATAGATTTTTTTTTCTTTTTTTGGTACCAGGGATCAAACTCACAACCTTGCACCTGCCAGGCAGGCACTGAGGTCACTGAGCTAAATCCCTGGCTCTGTATAGGAAACTTGAAAAAAAAACTGTAACATCATTCGATACCAAAGACAATGATATCTAAAAGGACTGTGGTGAGGCTGAAGCACTTAAATGTCACAAGATTGCCATACTTTTTGGGACACAGTTAAAGCAGGACTTAGAGGAGAATTTGTAGCATTAAGTACTTATATTGAAAATATATTGATTTCAAATCAACAACCTAAATTCATACCTTAGGAAATGTGAGGGTATAGATCAATGTATACCTAAAGGAAATAGAAGGGAAATTGTAATAATAAGAGCATCAGATTTTTAAAAACTGCAAATAAAAAAAAAACCAGAACAATGAGGTAGAATGTTAGTTCTTCAAAAATACTTCATAAAATTAAGGAGAAATTTAGATAGTAAAATTTTTTGAAATAAAGGAGCAAACCATTATGGCTATAACCCCAGAAGTCAGGAAGCTGTGGCAGGAGGATTGCTGTGAGTCGGAGGCCAGCCTAGGCTACAGTGAGTTTAAGTTCAACCTGTGTTACATAGCTATACTGTCCCAAAATAAATAAATAAATCATTAATATCAAATATGAAATAAATAATATCACTACAGAGCAAGCAGTCATTTATAAATGTATCAATCAGACAATACTAATGTCATTGTGTTGATGATTTTCGTAAGATAGGAGAAATGAATCGATTCTTCAAAAACTGCAAACTACCAAAACTCAACCTAAGATGAAAGAAGCTTTTTGAGAAAATTTGGTCTCATAACTTACAAGTTTCCTACTAATATCCAGGTACAGATTTCCTATCTGGAGAGTTTTACCAAATATTTAAAGAATCAATACGAACTTAATATTAAATTTTTTTCAGAGAATAGTATGAAATACTTATGAGCTCACTGTCTGAAACCACCATTACCCTTATATCAAACAAAAGATAAAAACCATATTCAATAAAAGTTTCAAATTAATATCTCCATTGAACTTAGACTCCAAAATTCACCATGAAGTATTAAAATAATTCAAAAGTACATAAAAGAAATTATACAGTGTGATCAAATTAAGTGTATTGCATATATTTGAGGGTGATCAACCTTAAATTAATCAATCACTGAAATATACCATACTAAAAAGTTGAAGAATATAGTGTTATATTTTGATGTCAATTTCCACAAAGTAAGATTTGGCCAACTTCAACACCCATGCATAACTTAAAAAAAGTTTCAGAAAAGTGGGACTAGAAGAGAATTTGTTTAGTTTGATAAAGGCATCTCCAAAAGGCTATATGCAACATTAGGCTTAATTGAGAAAGTTTGAGTGACATGTACCAACAGTAATCGCAAGGGACAGAGGTCTTCTCTGAACACTGTTATTCAAGACACTGCTAGAAGTGCCGGCCAGAACAGTAAGGAAAGGAAAAGAAATGAAAATATACAGATTATAAAGGTAGAAGTAAATCTATTTTTACAAGGCATAATAATCCCATGTAAACTACAAAAAAGCTACACAACAATGTAAATGAAATCAGCAAAGTCACACTATACAAGAAATGATCAAAAATCATTTTCATTTCTGTATATTGATAGTAACATGAAAAAACTAAAATTAAGAATATAATTCCATTTATATCATTTTTAACAAATGAAATACTTAGGTATATTCTTAGAAAACATATGTGTGTACAATTAAAAGTACGAAATGTTTATGGAAGACACATAAATTGAAGAATATTTAAATCTACAGCTAGTCACCCTGTGTTTATGGATTGGTAGGCTCAGTAAAATAAAGATGTTAATTTGCCCTACATTGGCCTATTAATTTAATTTCTATCAAAATTTTAAGAAAATTTTTATTCACAGAGAAAAGCTTATTCTAAAATTCACGTGGTCATATGTCTAAAGTCATGAGCCTCAGAATAACTAAAACCATCTAGAAAAACAATATTGTGAGAGGAATTATTCTGTGCATTATAAGACTTACTGGATCAGTACAGTAATAAAGGCAGTAAAATATTAGTAAAGAAATTGAGAAATGGATGAATAGAAGCTCCCACAAAAATATTCTTGGCTTACTTTGTAGAAAACACCAAATGATTTTAGCAGGGAAAGTTGACCCTTTCAGCAAATGTTTACAGAGCAATGGGACAATGTAGGCAAAAACTGAGGCTTTACTTAACCTCACACTTTACAAAAAAAAATGAGTGCAAAATGAATCATATACTTAACTGTAGAACAAAACCTGAAAACTTTTAGAAATAAAGATATAAAGCATTTAAGAACAGGGTTCAAGCAAATAGTTCTTAGACTTCACAACTACAATTGTTATCCATAAAAGGGAAAGCTGATCACATCAGAATAATAAACATTACTTTGTAAAACTTCACCTGAGTATTAAAACAAAGCTATAAAGTGGAATCAATATTTACAAACCACATGTCTGGCAAAATTCTAATATCCAGATTATATAAAGAAAGCTCAAAATTCAGCAGTATTATATAAATATAACCCTAAATAGACAGAAGGCACTAAGACTAAAGAGGATACAAAAATTTAAAAAAACAAACTGAGAACATGAATATTTCTTCAAACTTATTAGCCACTAAGGAAATTCAAATTAAAATGATGAGATCTCACTATGTATCTCTCACTTTAATTAAAATAAAACATACAGACAACACCAAATATGGTTCAGCATGTGATGAAAATTGATATATTACCTCTGGAGAAATGAAATGCTATGGATGCTCTGGAAAATAGCATGGCACGTTTTTCTTTTTTTCCCTCTTTTTAATGAACATATTTATGGAATATCACATTATGTTTTGATGCAGATATACACTGTATAATGTTCAACTCAGACTGTGCATCTCTGTCTTTATAACTATTTATCATTTATCATTTCAATGTGTTAAAAATATTTAAAATAGTTTCTTGCCCATTTTTCTGAAACATACAGCACATTATCACTCTATGTAGTCACTCTACTATGCAATATACCAACAGCACTTATTTCTTCTATCTATAACAAGTGCCTATGATCAACATTTCCCCATCCTTTGTGTCTCTTGTTCTCTCCAGGATCAAGTAACTTCTCTTCTTCTCTCAACTTTTATGAGGTTGACTTTTTAAATTCTACATATGAATGAAATTATTTGGAACTCTGACAATTTTTTAAAATATTTAAATGTGCAGCTATCATATTATCTCTCAATTCTATTCCTGCACACTTATCCTAGAAACATGAAAGCCCATGTTCACACAAAAATATATGGATGAATGCTCTTAGAAGCTGTATCATAACTTTCAAAAACTGATACCAATCCATATGTTCTTCAATAGTTAATCAAATGTTTCAATGGTTAAACAAACTGTAATATGTATATCATTAAATAATACTCTGCAACAAAAAGAAGCAACTTGGAAGACTCCTCAAAGAATCATGCTTGTCTTAGTTACTTTTCACTCATTGCCGAGACAAAATACCTGACGCCCAAAGTTAGGGAAGGAAAGGTTTATTCTTACAGTTTCTTGGGAGTTTCAGTCCATTAGTTGGCTCCAAGTCAGCATGGCAGGTCAGGGCTGCCTTTCATGGCAGCCGCAAGCAGCAAGGTGTGTTGGCGAGAGAGAGAGAAAGGAAGCAGAAGTGCAAGAGGAATACCCACCTTCCCTTACACTGTATCTCAGCTTCACCCCTGGGTGGGTGTAGCAGTCACGTCATTAATCCTGGTGCTAGACAACAAACTGATCACAAGCGTCAGACTCAGCCTCATCAAAAGTATGTGAGGACTTGGGGTACATAGTATACCCAATACATTCCACCCCTGGACCCCTAAGGACTCATTTATATCCTTACTACAAAAGACATTTAATCCCTCTCCAAGAGTTGCCAAAGTCTTAACAGTTTCAGCACTGTTGAAAAATCCAAGTCCCAAATCTCTTCTGAGATCTATGGCAAACTCTTACTGTAACCCCTTGTACAAATGAAAGCAAGGTTAAGCACTTCCAACATATAAAGGCACAAGATAAGCATTACCATTCCAAAAGTTACAAACAGGGGAATACAAAGCATTGGAACCAAAGCAAGTCCAAAATCCAGCAGGGCAAACATTAAGTCCTGGAGTTCTCTGCTCAGCATCTGAAGCAATCTGGTTACAATCTCCAACAGGCTTGAGTGACTCCACCCCTGCGGCACCTTCAGGGATCTTAACTTCCATAGCCATCCTTGGACAATTCATGCTCCTTGGCTCCACCCTTACATCTTTACACATTGCTCTCTGCAGGCGAGGTGGAAGCTGCCTTAGCCTTTTCTTGTACTTAAAACCAGCGCCACATGGATGCCGCCAAGGTCCGCTGCAGGCTGGAGCAGTAGCCAGGCTTTCCTCTCTTTTGGCTGTAGGGGTTGACTGCCTGGATCACTGAGCTCTCTGAACCTGATTGTGAGGAACAGCTTCTCTATGCTGTTTCTGGAATCCGGTGTGGCCGCTGCCATTTTGGGACATGGCGTGGCCTCTGTCACCACTCTGGGACAAGGCATTCTGCAGGTTTTTGTCACCACTCTGGGACAGGGCACTCTGAGGCTTTTTCCTCCGAGCAAACTCTTTCACTTTTGAAGGCCTGAGGCTGCAAAGGGCGGAGGCCCACTGCTTCCGGGGATGCCCCCAGGCCATCATTTTTATTCTTTTGTTCCTTCTCAGCAATCAAGGTCTCAGCTCCATCTTTAAAGTCCACAGCTTCCTGGCCAAACTCACAAGGTTTTAAATCACCATGCCGGGCTCCTTGCTCTTTACCTACAACATAAATCTGGCAAAGAGCCCCCAACAAAAGCCAGGCCACCATTTCAACACTAGATTGCCTGGAAATTTCTCTCTATAGAGTAATTAGTCCTTTGTCCTTAATCTCAGTCTCAGGCAAAGACTCTGGGCACGGACAGAACGTAGACAAACTTTCTGCCAACCCATAACACACATCGTCTGGAGTCCAACTACCAATGCCGTCCTGCTTCTGAGCAGAAACCTCCTGAGGCTGGTCTTTAATGGCAGGCTTCCCATCAGCCTTCTGGTCTCCTGGGCTCTGACCAGAATCTCCCAGACAGAACAACCTAAGCTGTTCCAGCTCTATGCATGTAGATGGCATCTCTGAACCTTTCCAAACTTTCCCCACAAGCCATTTCCAAAGGCTCTCGAACCACATGGCCAGGAATAGTCACAGCAACAACCCCACTCCTCTGGTACCAAATTCTGTCTTAGTTACTTTTCACTCTTTGCCGAGACAAAATACCTGACGCCCAAAGTTAGGGAAGGAAAGGTTTATTCTTACAGTTTCTTGGGAGTTTCAGTCCATTAGTTGGCTCCAAGTCAGCATGGTGGATCAGGGCTGCCTTTCATGGCAGCCGCAAGCAGCAAGGCGTGTTGGTGAGAGAGAGAGAAAGGAAGCGGAAGTGCAAGAGGAAGACCCGCCTTCCCTTGCACTGTATCTCAGCTTCACCCCTGGGTGGGTGTAGCAGTCACGTCATTAATCCTGGTGCTAGACAACAAACTGATCACAAGCATCAGACTCAGACTCATCAAAAGTATGTGAGGACTTGGGGGTACATAGTATACCCAATACAATGCTGAGTAAAGAAACATCCCAAAAGTTTATGTAGTATGTGATTCCACTTAGACAAGTTTTGCAAAAGACAAAATTTTAGAAATAGGACATGGCTACTATTAGCTAGGACTTACAAAGAATGGAACTACAGAAGACATGAGAGTAGAATGTGTGGCTGTAAAACAGATAAGGCAGGATTCTTGTAATGTCAGATTCCATAACAACTTGACTATCATGATGAATATATTAGTTTATAAAAGAAATGTACACATAGTAACTCACATAAATGATTAAACCTGGAAAATCTGAATAAGATCAGTAGACTGATGCATCCCAATATCTTGTTTGTGATATTAGACTATTAGTTTATGAAACTGAATGAAGTGTACAAAAAAAACCTGTATTATTTCTTAGAACTACATGAGAACCTACAATTACCTCCCTTTTAAAAAATGGAAAAAATATTCTCAAGGATCATCTTTGATAAAAGCGTTAATTAAAACTGAAAGTCATACTTTACACCATGGAATTGTGTTCAGGTGATATTATGCATTCATGTCTTCTTTCTCTGTAGATATTTGTCATTATAATATTATAAGTCATAGTGAAGAAATCAAGACATTTGAAATCAGACACTTTTAGGACAAAATCCTCAGACTTTCTAGGTCTGTCTATGTTAGTCTAGCTAATCTTTTAATGTCTATGAGATACCTGTTCTTCCCTAGTAATATTAATTCCAGATTTTTAACACCTCCAGATTATAAAATTCAAGCCCATTCTATTGCAGGCAAATATCATATCAGGCTCAAGGCAGCTCTATTTTGATGAAGACCTTGGAGCTTCTGGGTAATAAGCTAAGAAAATTCATGGAGTACCCTGAAGGAAAGGTCTTTCATCTAAATATATTATGTTTATAGTACTTTACTTTACAAAAACACTTGTTTTCAAATATACAATCCAGTTTTGGTTTATTTATTTATTGTTTTTCAGGGCTGAAGATCAAACCCAGGACCTTGTACATATCAGGCAAGAATTCTATTCCTATGCTATACCTTCAACCCCTAAAGTGGTTTTAAAGTATTATAAAAATTAATATTCTTCAAATACTGGAGCCTAGTTCCTCCACTTTGAGGATGTGTTAAATGGGACAAGTTGTCAATTCCAAAGGCACATCACAAAAGAAATTCTCACTTCTCTCTGGGATCATTTGCTGCAGTAGAAATCAGGTGACCTATCATGAAAATGCTAACATAGAGAATGCCAAGGGTGCTGAGAACTCCTACCAACAGCCAATAAAAACCCAGATAGCCGACCATAATAACCATGGTGTCAGCCATTTTTTGAAGTGAGCTTTCTAGCCCCCATCAATTCTTCAAGATACTACAGTCCTAACTGACCTGAACTATAACTTCATGAAAGAATCAGAGCCAGGACTATCCAGCTAAATTGTTCCCTAATCTTTGGGTTCCAGAAACTAAGTTTATGTAACCCTATTGTTTTAAAATGCCAGTATTTGAGGTAACTTATTGTGCAGCAACAGAAAACTAACACATGACCTCATTCTATTATTAATGCAGCTAAAACAAATTTTAAGAAATGATTTAAAAAACAGAACTAGTAAAACAGTCAAAGCCAAATTTTAGTGTCCTAGTCACAAGCACAGTTCTTTGGGCCCTCTTCCAGCTTGTATGATAAACCCTCCCTTCAGAATCTTGAGCTTTCCTACAGAAAGGCAAATTAATGTCAACCTTGGGTTTGGTGACAATCAGGAGCAAAAGCATTCTTTACAGCCAGGTGGCAGTAAACCTTACCTGGGTCCTATGTTTTCATGGGTCCTTTTCTGTTTTCCACCCAGTCCCTCCTTTCTTTACAGGATGAATAATCCAGTGGATTAAAAAACTATGCCTATTTATAGCTTGCATGCCCTATTTTAGAGTATGGTCTTGGGATTTAGACCCCCAATGCAGTTCTAAGCTATATTTAAGGTTGTCCTCTGCTCTGTCCTGATTGCAGAGTTCGCGGTGTGTTCCTTGGTCCCCACAGTGGTTAAGGGCTCTATTCCAAAAGCAGTGCATGTAGAAGGGTCCTGTGTATGTGTGCAGTGCTTCTTGTGGTTCAAGGCAGAAGCTGACATACAGAGAAAAGGAGGACATAGTTCAGGCCATGTTTGGGTTCTTCCTGTGCCACCATGTTTCAGTATAAGATTCAAGAATATTCTAAGGAATTTAAGGAATAATTAAAATTTGAACTGAGCATTCTTAGTCATTATAGTGATATACTATCAAGCTAAGAAAATAGAACATTACCTTTCACATTTTATTAGCTTTATTGTATCATGTTTAAGTAATGAGAATCAGGGCAAGTGTTCCTCTTGGAATATAGTAGAAGGGACTCTGGCCCTGAATCACTATTCTGAGAGCATAATTTTAAGCAAAATAACTCAGACACACAAGGTTAAATATTACATGGATTTTCTTATATGAGAAACCCAAAGTATACATAAATCAAAGAGCAAATAAAAGATAAATAATAGGAAACAAAGCAACAGATCTTCTGCAAATGGGAAAGGTATTAAAGAGATGGAGAGACATAAAAAGAACTAAGATGTGTTGTGTACAAGTACCAATTTTCCATAATGAAGGTAATCATTATGTACTGCAAACACATACTAATAAAAACACAAAGGCAAAAAAAAAAAAAAAAGTGAATGGCAAGCCCAGGCCACAGACAGTCACTGTATTCCTTAGGCAAATGTGGTCATGCTTAAATACTGAAATTGTAATAATACTTCTTGAAAATTCACATAAGCTTCTAGTCCATAATTCTCGAGTTGAAGATTCCGTAGAGAAAAGAGAGATGTGGTCTTCTGAGTCCAGTAGTCTACAGATCAGTTACAATGAAAATGATAGTGATTACAATTTACAGTCATCACAGTAGTCACTGCTGATGAATCACACTGTATGCTCTCTACAATGGCTATGTAAGTGAGGTGTGGTAATCCTCACTATGCAAATAAGGAAGCCAAGGATCAGAAAGTACATTTCAGATTATATATCCAAAAAAGAAAAACAAACTATGCCGTTTTATTCAAGCCGGTGTCCATAGCTACCGCAATTCCTAGAAAGTCTCCAGATGTCACGTTCCCTGAGTGCTGGAAAAGAAAGTTTCCTTCTCTTTTGTGACCAAAAGTCACAGCAAAAGGTGTAGGGAGACACTGCACTAGCTTCAACTCCAGAAACCGATTCCAATTCTAAAATTTATCAATTTAGCCTACTAAGCGCTACTCAATTTTGATATTATTGTAGAAAATGTTATTTCTGAGACATCATCAGTTCTTGACGTCAAGCCCAAAATCAAGAATTCAGTGAAACAGTGATTTAGAATATCGGAAGAAAGAGATGAACCAAAAAATTGAATGCATAGATATTACAGGAAAAAAATCCTATAGAAAAACCTAAGAAAACTCCATCGGGACTGTGTACCTACAATCTAGTCTGACAGTTTTATGTCGCACTATAATTTAATATAATGGAGCAATACAAGTTTTAAAGCATTCATATTAGAGTATTCATGAATGATAAGACCGTCTGCATTTTAGTTGGTCCCATATTCAAATTATTTTATGGCCTTTCAATGGTGAGAATGGCAAGGACTGGATTATGTAAATTTAAAAGCAACTGCCCAAGTTGCTTAAGCTTTAAATAATTCTATGTGAGAATTCAAAACCACCAATGGGTAAATCAAAGAAGAAAGGCATTTATAAAGGCATGGAACATCACTCAGAAATGATAGCAATATAGTTAACATTTCATGTATCAATTTTGCTTTCATGGGAGTTAGTTGCATAGTTTAGTGCAATATATTGTTAAATTTAGACAGAAAATTATATGTTTAGCATGAAAATGCTAGTACTATGTAAATGTTCAGAATTTCCTTCTTGGAAGCATATTTCCACCAGTCTTCCAAAGATTCTTAGATTAATTTATCATTAAACAAATGATACAGTTCTATAAAAGAAAACCAAAACTTTCCTAGCTTTGCTTTTCAGGTAGAATAATACTGTACCCTATCATCTAGTATTACTACTTACATAAAATGTTCTTCCAGGATGAAACTACAAAAATGAACAATAAGATTCTTTCCGAGTTGGCATCCTCACTAAGAAGATAAATCTCTAATACACTGTAAAATCACAATCTGCCTAATATAATAAATTTCTTTCTCAGCGTTATCTTTCACCTACTTATTTCTTCAAACTTTCATTCAGAGTTTTACGTTATTTTCATACTGTATATACAATGAGCTAGTCACAGTCCATAACTAAACAAACTTTGCCCTTGAGAAACTTATTAACCAAAATAAAAATAAAAATAAAGAAACTCTGAGGCCCTGACCCGATGCTGATCATTATTTGTCCTCTCAGATATAATGCACATGTGAATTTCCACACAAAATCTCATTTATCTGACTGCACTTTTCTGTTCATTTTATTTTACCCTCTTGTTTATAGACAGAGTATATGAAACTCACAAGCTTCAAAACTGATATATATTTTTCCAGTTTACTCAACTACCCAGTCAAAATAATTTTCTATCTAAATCCCAAAGCAAATTTTTAAATTCTTATTTGTCCTCAATAATTCTCTCACTTGTTTGTGCAAAAATCCTTATCTTTCTATGGTTTAGCAATATAAACCTTCAACACAAATTATATGTACCACCAAAAATTGTATATACACATACATACCTATGCTATAATATACACCTGCATATTATAAATGACAAATGTACCATATTTTCAAATGCAACTTGTCCCAAATTTACTTTTAGTTTACATCAACAAAGGTTTTTATTTTCTAAAGCCAAATAAAACACAAGACAACAAATTTAGAGTTCACTTCTTATATTCTAAAAAATTATTCTGTGAATGATGGCAATGAGGTTTTATTTCTCCAGAGAAAGAAACCAATCTCCAAAATAATGTCCTAGGAAATAGCTTTTCCCTGAGATTTTCTTCTTTATTTTTAAAAAAGAAAAAATATAAACTGAGAAAGTATTTGAGCAAATGAAAGGGTAAAAAGCTTTCACATAAGTCCCACTTTTCTTTTTCTATTTAGAAAAGAAAAATATTTTATCATAACCTACAACTACTGTAGAGTAATAATGAAGGCAGTCACTCTCACTTTTCTCCAAATTATTGTAGTCTTTTCTAAAGTTTAGTTGTTATTTAATTAAATAATTACTATTACCATTCTCTCAAATAAGATCATTTTTAGTAAGCATGAAAAAAATCCTTCAAATCAAAATAACTGAAATTTTTTGCTTAGGGGAAGTTCAAAGCCCAACGACCTCCTCCAATATTAATTAACACTCTAAAAAGTCAAATAATCTCAACTAAAAATGTAAACACCTGCCACAGACTAGATTTTCCTTGTTTGTGGATAGATAACATGATACAGATCTTGCAACTAGAATGTTTCACTTAAATCTTGCCTAAAACTTGAGAGAAATAGAAACTACAATTTTTCATGATTGCAAAATCTAGAACGTTTTCAGAAATGGTCAGCTATTTTTTCTAATTGTGCACTATAGAAATTCGTTTTTAATATTTATAAGATTAACTGGTTCTGGGCTTTTACAGTCAGACAACCTGAGTTTAACACCCAATTCTTGGCTGAGTGTCAGGGAATAAATTAGGTGGGAATTCCAGGGCATTGTGAAAATTCATGTTGCCATATAGTATGGCAGCCTCCAGTCCATTTCAGACTCCTGACCCAAGTTCAGTGAGTATCATCGCATGGGCTGCTGCTGTTGCTGAAATTCCTTCCATCTGTCACACAAAGATTTTCCTAAGAGTACTTTAGAAGATGTGCTTCTGGATCTGCCAAACTAGAGCACTTACTGTAAAGGAAACAAACGTTATATTCTTTTTTACAACATGTTCCACACGTGATCTTTTTTGCCTTCAAAGCAACTAGGTATTGAATTCAACCTTGTTTAACTTGAGTAAATACAAGGGAAAATGGTCTCACAGTTCAGTAAAGGGCAAAGCTTGGACGCCCTCTTCATAAACCCTGGGCTATCTTTCCCACTATGTTAAATATACAAAGTTTAAATTGCAGAACAATAGTTCTCAGATCCTCCTTTTTAACTGCTTCATAGACATGAAATTGTAAAGCATTGCCCCAGGCCTGTCTTCATACACAGGACTGTCTCCAAGCATCTGTGCAGCAGGGGGCAAATTACTACGGAGCTCTGCCTTGGTTTTTTTACTTATAATGATTGCCTTTCTTCCTCACAGGCTTTTTACAAAAGTAATAGAGTATTTACAAAAGCCCACGGAGAATAAAAATAATGCTGGCTAGATGAAAATTATTATTATGCAACAATTATTGAAATAAACATCTAGCCAGAAAATCATTATATGTAGTTTTACTACAGAATGAGTAAGGTAAAAACTAAATGTTAATAAATAAACTAAACATTAATCTTGGCAGAAATCCAAACAACATGTAATGAAGTCATGACTATTTATTATCACTTATTCTGGGCTCAAATATAGAAGCAAAAATGCAATACTTCTAAAACAAAATTCTAAAACTGTTTTGACCAAAGTCACACATAAGTCAGTTCCTAACCCTAATGTACTTAGTTATGTATGTTCTTGGTTGCAACTTCAGATAATAATGCTATTTGTGGGTAAAGATGAGATACAGAAACAGAAAACAACTTCCTGAAAATTGACTCCAATAGCTCAAGAAATAATAGCAAGGATCAACAACAGGAATTACATCAAATTAAAAAGCTTCTGTACAGCATGGGAAACAATAGAACGAAGGGACAGTTTACAGAATGGGAGAAAATCATTGCCATCTACTTCTCCAGCAGAGGATTAATATCCAGAATGTATGAAGAATACACAAAAGATCAAATCTGCCATTCAATAAATGACAAACAAACTGAACAGGAACTTCTCAGAACAAGAATTAGCCTGTAAGTATTTGAAAAAATGTTCAGCTTCTTTAGCTCTCAAGGAAAGGAAAAGTCAAAGCCACACAGAGATTCCGTCTCAAGAATGGCTCTCATCAAGAATTAAAAACAAACAAACAAACCAACAATGAAAAACAGTAAATGTTGGCAAATATATGATGAAAAGGAATCACTTGTACAATGTTGTTGGGAATGTAAATTTGTACAGGCATTATACAAATCAATATAATGGTCCCTAAAAAAATTAAAAATAGAACTAACATATAATCCAGCTGTATGACTCCCTGGAATATACCAGGAAGAATTAGCACACTATAGTGATACCTGCATATTCATGCTTATTATGTCACAATTAACAATATCCAGATTATGGTATCAGTCTATGTGCCCACCAATAGATTAATGGATAGAGAAAATGTCAAATATATACATGATGGAGTACTACCAAGATATAAAGAAGAACAAAATTATGTCATTTGCAGGAAAATAGAACTGAAGATCACAAAGTTTCAGTGAAATAAGCCAGACACAGAAAGCATCACATGGTTTTTGTCATCTGTAAAATCTACAAGAAGGGGGAAAAGATGACACTGTAGTAGAAAGGAGAAGTAGAGAAGGAAATAAGGATTGGGACTAGGGTAATGTGAGGCAAAGGCAGAAAATAGGGGTCAGATATGAACAAAGTATGGAATGTACCACAATGAGACCCATTATTCTCTATAATTAACATTCACTAATTTAAAAAAGATTCACATTCAACCCACTTCATCTATGAGCTTATTTGAACTTAAATATAAGCCTCAGGCTAATGCTAACCTTTAAGGAATCCAGTTGGCAAGTTTGGTATTTGCATATCCTTGCAAATTCATGAAGATTTTATCATTCTACTTGAGTTTCAGCCTGAAAAATAGAAAAGAAATGCTTATCATAGTAGTGAAAGTCTCAGGTGAGTCCGTTGGCCCACACCAGTATACCTCATTTATCAAGTAAGTAAATTGTTCTTTAAATTATCTCAATATGAAATCATAAAGTAATCCAAGTGTTAGCTCTAGGTTCTCACTACAATATCATTTCTCCTATGTGTTGTTACACTGCCTAAGTATTCAACATACTGTCATTATCCAAAGCAGTATTTTTCAGTAGCAAAAAAAAAAAAAAAGAACCCATTCACCTTTATTTTTTTCCAATAGTTTTGTTCATTTTTATTGCCATTGTCTTTAAACTTTGTGATTACTGCGTTTCTATGTATCTATCACCTTTCTGGTACTTTGCTTGCTTACTTCATAAACAATATCAGAGGGAGAAAAGCCAAAGTAAATTTCATAGTGGGGCAGTGTGGCTTTGAATCCTTTATTTACTACCATAATCAGAAAGCAGAATTGCTTCCTTTAAATTACATTCATAAATTATCAGCTATTATGCCTTGGTGTATTGGTGGAAAGGTTGATGTTGAATAAAGTTTTAGAGGGACAGAAGAACTTGTAATTTATATTTCACATGTAGTCACAACTTAACTACTTGTCACTTGCTTGAATAGCCATAGAGATTTGGAAACAGGAGTGTTAATATACTCATAGGAATGCCAAAGAATGATGTATTTAGAAAAGTATATAATGAATTCTTCTCTTCTTTAACAGCTACTCAATTTTCAATTCTCAACTATAGAAGACCCAGTTTTTCCCCCCTCTGGTAACTTAAAAAATGAGACCAAATAATGAAACATATTTATTTTTAGGCATTAAAGATAACTTCTGTCCTTCTAAGGAAAGTCAACAATACAAACACCACAGGTATATGCATAAATTTCTAGTTTGTTCATGAGCAAGAGCATATTGATGCCTTTCCAAAGGAGTGAGTTGAAATTAACTCAAGATATTGACAAAAGATTATTTAAATCTATTTTCTTCAATAAGCCCATTATTCATCATTTATGAAGACTATTAAGCCAAGGACTCCTTATTCATCCTCCAGGTCAGCTGACCCTTAGTGTGCAACTCTTCCAAAACAAGAACATCTCTGCCAGCAGAGGAAAAGTTAAGAGATGCAGTCATTTATGACAACTCTAGGATTGAGTTTTGCAGCTAAAAGTTAACCGAAGTCAAGGTTAAAAGACATGTCACAGAGTAGGAGAATATATTTGCAACTCTTAAAAATGCCTTATCCAAAATTCAAAAATCCTCCAAGTAAATAAGAAAAATAGTCCAATTTAAAAATTGACAAAAAAACTGAAAAGGCAATGCATAAATAAGAATTCCAGTGGTTAATAAACAAACTGAAATCTACTTAACTCATTAGCAAATTTAAAAATTAGTATATAAATTATAATGTAGTATCCAGTATACATTTGTCATTCACAAAACATTAAATTTGTGTGAAAATGCTACTTGTTTGCGAGTCTATGTAATAACTGAGAACTTTCTTACATGGGAATATAAATAGTATTTTGAGAAACAATTTTAAGGTCGATGATATGTATATCTGATGATACAGTGCTAGATATATATACCCTAGAGAAATTTTTGTACATTTGTGCAAAAATTTATAAGAAAGTCAGTATCAGCATTGTACATGATGCCACCAAGTGAAAATAACTTAAAGGTCCATCAAAATATACAAAGCACTCATACAGCCAAGGAAAACACAAGAGAAGCTACACAAAATTGTAGTTATGTGTAGATAAGTCAGGGTTTACATTGAAAGTATTAAATAATTTAAATGAAATTTACTTTATGCAATGAGAAATTATGCCATACACTACTAACTCATATAGACCTGCTGAAAGAATATTAAGAGAATTGGATAAATCTCAGAAACTTCGAGGTTTTCAGAAGGAAAAAAGCATGTAAATACACACTATCTTGCCATTTAATAAACTTTAAGGACAAACAAAAGTAAAATTTATTTGTGTTTAAGAAAGCATAATAACCAGTAAAACTAAAGACAAGAAAATAATCTTCAAAGGCAAATGAATGATAAGTTAGAAGTGAAGGAGGTGGTTATTAGCAGAAAATAAGATGCAAATACCGTATGACATGGTAAAGAGATGCATCAATCAGTTTTCTAATATTATAATAAAATACCTGAGATAATCAACCTATACCTGGGTTTTAAATTCTATATACTCCAAAGTCATATTACAGAATTTTTTTCCTACTAGTTCCTAAACATCAAAGAAAAACCTTTGGGTCTAAAATGTTTAAACATTATTTTGAAATAATGAGATTTGACATTTAAACTGTAGAAAAATTTGTGATTTTTTTTTACAGCTATCCAGTTCACAGATGTAAATTTCTAGGTTCTTTAACCATGCCTATCAGACATGTTGGAGGAGTGAAGCCCAACAGACAACTCTGGCTCCAAAGAGAAAGGAGAAAATGTAAATAAAAGATATTCCGAAGTGCTGAAGGAATGAAAACATAGCACATGAATTCAGGTCTCGCCATAAGAATATCTTTAGCCAGCATTTATTTTCTGAGCATTTTGAAAATAAAATTTTACTAAAAATAAAGTTTTCCCCAAATTCAAGTGTGCACAGAGCAAAGCAAAAACAGGTGCATAATTGCCTGAGAATTGCTGTCTTATTTTTTTTAAGGTAGCATACTGTAGCAAAGATTCACATTCCTGTCCGGAACATGGAGCTATTAATATACTGTTTAGTTCTCTCTGACTGAAAAGTCACTTTGATTTTGTTTTCACTTAACAATTTGGATTTTCTGAAAATTATAATGGGATTGACTGCAAGCCACTGTGTGAGTTTATTACACAGAAATAGCTAATAAGAGGATATTTTTAAAATAGCTGTGGATTTATCTTGATATTGGCTGAATATGTTGGAGAGTAGGATGGATCAACAAGCAGAGAGATAGATGTGACATTAGCAAACAACAAAAAATATTTTATAATTTCATAAGATCTTATCTGTTTAAGAACTGATTATTTCGAATCACAATATAATACAGACTTCTGGTTTTTGACACAAACAAAGCCCAAATCCTGCTTCCTTATTAATTATTACATCACAACCAGCGAGTCAGACTAGATCTACTCAGCAGTATCGTGTTTGCCAAGAATGTACAAGGCCCTGGATGAGCCCTAGCGCAGGAAAAAAAACGTCAAGTAGTCATGTGTCCCAATTAATGTTGGGTCTCTCTCCAACATCAGAGGGTAGATTTTTGACTATTGAAAATCAGTCAATATTTCCATTGTCTTTTTAAATAATTAGTACAGAAATAATCGTGAGATACAATCCTGACCAGTGAAAAACGAAGCAGTACAACCAAGAGATGTCAGCATGTATTTTTTATTTTAAAAAAAAAGAAAGAAAGTAAAGAAAAGTGATAGCCTATGAGTCTCACTTCTGGCCTTTGAGTGCTATTGTGCAAAGATGCTATGCTTGAAACTGTTGCAGAAATCTTGATGCTATAAATGTACCATTTTATTTAAAAAAGGAAACACATTAAGTATGGTAGGAAGGAAAGATAGCAAATAATGTAAGGCATTATTCTCCCATTTGATCTGCTGCATAGTCTAAATTTTACTGTGCATGGAGTCATAGTTTTGTTTCTCATAGTAAAAAGAATCATATGGGGTGCATCACATATAGTTCTTTGTACCAAATAAAACTGAGTAACTGATGACATAGATTCTACCCTACTAATCTTTATAATTATAGTATCTAGTACAATACTGAAAATAAAATATTCAAATGTTCCTTTTAGAATAAATAACTTTCAGACTAGTGCAAGAAAGCAAAATCTTGCTAAAACATTCTTTATTAAATTTTAAGCAAATAGCTTAGAATGACAATTTTCAATGTAGATGTCATAAGAGATATAGAAATTCTGAGCGTGTTTTTCCATAGGAATAATGAGAAATTTTTTAAGTGCAGAACAATCAAGGTATGTTGAATCCATCTGCAAGTCAGTGGAAGTCTTTGTCTTTCAGACAGAGTACTATTCATTTTCACCAGTGATTTCCACAGTGCTGCCCTCTTCACACACCTGTTAATGTGGGTCATGTGCTAGAACGAAGGCATCTCTTTGTTCTCCATACTCTCTCAATTCTATGGGAATATTCCTGAAATGAAAATGACACCAACAGCAGAGAGTAAAATAAAGTAAGGGACTACACAGATGGCTTTTCACAAAAGCCTACAAATGATTGATAAATAAATGGAATTATTTGAAAGTCTCATCCTTAAGTTAAAAAGAAAATTTAAAACAAAAGGGGATTCAATTTTCCCCATGGTCAAGGGGCTCTGTCTGAGTTTGAAGTGACCCTCCATATTTTTTTTTTGTGCCACTGACTGTCATAGAGGATTTGACTTTTTTCCTTTAAAGTTTTCTTCCTTTGAGCTGTCAAAGCAGTTTTGTCAATGCTCTTGAGTAGATCATTCAATGTGATTTCATTTGATTTATAAATTAAAAATGTGTCTTGTCAGAAAGATGCAAATTTAGTTTGTTAACAGTTTTTTAATAAAAAGAAAATGATCTCCTCCCTATATAAATTATACTTCATGTTATGCTAATGTCCAATTTATCATTTGTATTTTTTCATCCAAGCTTATCTTCTTCAGTCATTTTATACTGTGATATTAATAAAAATGAACATATAATTCCTTGCATTTGTTCATTCACAGACTTGGTTCTACAACAGCTTTAAAATGCATATGACTATGAAACACAGAAACTAGCCTTGAGTATTTTAAGTCTAAAAATTTAGTAGGCAGAAAGATAGGCTAGAACAGGACAGCACAGGACAGAATGAGACAGGATGGGATGGAATGGGATGGGATGGGATGGGATAGGATAAGGTAGGACAGATAAATATGTAAACTCATTTACTGGAATAGAATCAGGAAAAACATGAATGGTCTCTTTCAGAAAGTAAAACAACCAGTGGAGAGTTAAGCAGAACAGTTACAATAGTGAGCAGTGACTTATAATCAAAGGAGTGAATTAATATGCTTTTTATTTGGGCCCTTTAATTTAGAATTAAAACTCTAAGAAAGGCAGTTTGGCCTTAGACTAGGAAGAGTCCTTCTATGTAAAGCTTATCTATGTTAATTCATTATTCTTCCAAAACAATCTACAATATAGTAAGCAGTAGTTTCTCAAAGGGGGAAAAAAAACATGGAAAACCACTTTTTTTTACAAAATAAAAAATAAATGAAGGAGCTTGAGCAGCCCCAATGATAGGGAGCTTCTCAGTGTAATCACCAGACCCCTTGGTTTTGAAGCCCATAGCTCAGTTTAGAATCTCTTCTCGACTTATTCATTAAATTTATTTACCGGTCTTCTGACTTTGGATTTTTGCTTCCAACAGGATCAGGCTAAGACTCACTCCATGGTTCATCAGTCTTGACAAATACTTCGCCAGGCCTCACAACAGCAGGGCTCTGTCTTTCTGCGCTAGAACATGGATTCCCCTAGCTTCATGAAAACGGCATGCGGCGAAAGTATTGGTAGACACATCCTTCCATCAAATGTGACTGGTGCTCAGGTGCGATGGGTGATGGAGGACTGGCGCATAGGTGAGCAAACAAAAGAAATCACACTTCTCCTTTTCCAGAGACCACACATTAGAGGGAAAGACAGGTATCAGATAAGGAGTCATGCAAGTGAGTAGGAACCATAATTGTGAGAAGTGACAAGAGTTTGCAGGCCACTGAACTATTGACGGAAACACTGATCATGTCTGTGAGACCAAGAAAGAAGGCCCTGAAAAAATCACAATTACACTGGGATCAAAGAAGAGAAGGAATAAAAGAAGGGAGGGAGAGGAGTTAGATAAGGAGGGATCAGGGAAAAGGTCAGGAAAGTGTTGGGAAAGGAGAACAGGTCAAATAGTCAAGTGCAAGGGCAGGTTTTACTAAGCTCCTGAGGTGAAATGGAGACCCACCCGTTCATGAAGAGAAGGCCAGGGAGACTGAAGGATGCTGACTGTTGTGGGGAGTTGGACTGAAATTTTTGGATTTGCCTTGGATTGGTATGAAGTGACATTGGAAAATTAGGCAGGTGCCAAACAATTCAGGGTTTTATAAGTCATGTTAAAAATTTGATCTTTGTCCAAAGAGTAATGAAAAGACAATGGAGTGTTTTTAAGCATGATCAAATTTGCATTTTAGAAAATTCTCCATCCACAGAATAGAAATATGTTAGAGAAAGGCCAAAATGGGTGCTGGTGTTCCAATTTGGAAACTGAAGCCAGAGTCCAGGCAGTGACAATGGATATTCAGTTTAGGGTGACAGAAAGGAGACAAAAAACAGTATTATTTAGGAAAAAGATTTACAGTTCAAATCATCAAGATTTTCATAATATGTTGGATATGACAAAGGAAAATAGAGCTGTCAATATTTGCTCCTTTATTCTGGAGTTTATACAAGAGTAGATGGTAGAAGGAAGCACTCCAGGACTTGATGGGTTTTGGAATGGGACTTATGGCATTTGGATATGCAGATTTTGAGTTATGTTTGAGACCCACAAGTTAATATATCAAAGGAACAACTGGGTATGTGGCTCTGTCACTCAGAACAATGATCTAAACAGTGAACTAAAATGTGTGAGTTATGTGAAGACCAAGATGTAAATTCCATCTTTCCTAAGTCATTTACATCTTTCAATCCCATCTGAAGGGGTCTAAATATCAAAACAGTTTTCAAACCCTAGGATTTATACTGATAATAACACTTTTATGAAAAGAGAGTCAGGTTAGTGCATGGGAAAGATAATAGCATTTTGTGTCAGAAAACTTAGTTTTGATACAACCTAGCTAGAATGTTAGGTTTAAAATCTTAATGATTTTTGTTAAAAAATATTATAATTTTCATCAACTCACTTTCAAAAACTAATAAATTCAGTTTCCTCCTCTGTGATGTACAATACTATTATCTCCCTCTCCGCTGTTTTAAGTTACACAGTAATGATTGGCATGTATGAGGCGGCATGAGAGAAACTACTTTTAATAAGCTAGAAACAACTGTTTTACTTATTCTAAGACTTCTATTTCTAGGTATATATGTGCAACTTAGTCCTTAACACACAGAGTATCATCAAAGAAGTCTGGTATATGAGGGATTTGAGAACAGTGAGGTACATTAGACTATCACTGGCTCACTGCTTGTAGGAGATTTTGTTTCAAAAAAATCCTACCTTAACTTGCTTTAATCAAAACTTCTGCATCATGGATCCATTATTTCTAATTGTTACACAACATACAGAAGACTGTGCCAATGTGGGAATTGAGTGGTTATAACAATGTACTTTTCATTTCATTCCTTCTTTGGTCTTAAAAGACCAACCATTAAAATGGGACATCAGTTCTTCTGGAGAAAACAAAATGTGTTTTACTCCTTTCCTCCCTAGATATAATAGGTACCATCCCTCCAACTGCAAGACAAAGAGCCAACCTTCCCTGGAGCTAGACAAGACTCCAACAAGTCTAGGAAATTGCTGCAAATAAAAAGTCTAGGAAACACTTTCAGGAGGCATTATATTAATGTCCTAGAAAAATTTCTGAATGTTTCCTTTTTTTATTTTGGAGAAATTTGTAAGAGATCCCAGTAGGATCAAAGAAGATAGAAGAAAATGTCTCCTAATTTTTATAGATTTGTTACAGCACATCTATGAAATTACTAGTTATAAGTCACATTTCAGCAGTGAAATGCATATCCTAGTTCAAAATACATCTTAATAAGCAGCAACAAACAAAATTTCTGTGTAAATATTTCTCATAAGTCACAGTATTCTTTCACTAACTCCATGTTCAGCTGTATAAATTGAATTTGGACTTCATAATGTAACTGAAATTATTTTCCTTTTCCAAGTGAATCATAACAACAAAATATAAAAACATCAGAAGAATTTATTTCATACTATCATTGCTATTTAACAGATATACAAAAGTTAATATATTATACTTTATTAGAATCTGTAATTTAGTAATTATAATGCACTAATTTGGCTCAATTTAGCATAGCATCTAAATAGGAAATGTATGTACCATATTAAAATATTATTTGTC
>RJWM01022280.1:0-33949 GCA_004363535.1 Dasyprocta punctata | reverse complement strand
AAAAAAAAAAAAAAAAAAAAAAAAAAAAAAAAAAAAAAAAAAAAAAAAAAAAAAAAAAACAGAATGAGGAACTGTTCTAGTTTATATTTAAAATGTTCCCCAAAGCTTCGTGTTCTCTAAGGTATGACTTTTGGGAGTGACTGAATCTAGCCTGCGAGAATATGAATTAAGGGTGTGTGATAAGTAAATTAATCCACTGATTGCTTTAGCTTAGTTTTGGGTGTGCATAGTGAGAACCACCCTCTGTATGGGTGGAACCCATCAATAGACTTGTAACCTGGATGGAATCTCAAGAAAAAGTGAGGCTTGCTGCTCTGTTTTCTTCTTGTTTTGCCACAAATTGCTTGTCCTTTGTGATGCCCCTCTGCCATGCTGCCCTGCCTTGGAGCCAGTCGACTATGGGCCAAAATCTCTACAGACTGCGATCCAAAATAGACCTTTCTTCCTTCAAGTTGTAGGTGTCAGGCATTTTGTCTTGGCAGTGAGAAAATAACTAAAACAGGAGCCTAGAAATAAGTCCACATGAATATAGTGAACTGATCTTTGGCAAGGAGTAAAGGTAATAATAAAGAAAAGATAATCCTTTCCACGGGTGATGCAACAACAATTATGTTTTCCAATATCACAAAAAGAAAAAAAATCTATACACAAAGTTTGCGAAATCAGCTAAAAATAGAACAGACACCAAATTGTTAAGCAAATGACTATGAAACTTCTGAAAACTGACAGAGGAAAAAATCTTGATGGCTTGGACTTGTTAAATACAGTGTCAAAGGTGTGACCAAAATTATTGATAATGTGAACTACATTTGAGTTAAAAAACTTTTGCACTGTATACTGTAATTCAGTGTAAACATAAGAAGCCTTCATATGGCAGTGCCAAAAAAGCATATAAAATGCTTCATATTAGGTCATTAGGAAATGGTAAATTAAAACAAGGAAATAGCACTACAAATGAAACACAACTGTTAGAATGGAAAATAAAAAGTAATGAAATCTTCAAATGCTGGTTAAGATGCAGAGCAACAGGACTTTCATTTATTGATGTTGGGAATGCAAAATAGTACAGCCACTTTGAAAGATATCTGGCTGCTTCTTATAAAACTAAATATACTCTTGCCATGTGACCCAGCAGTTTTATTTCCTATTTACACCAAAAAAGTAAAAATTATTCACACCCACACACATACCTGCACGCAAAACTGTATGAACAAATGTTGATTTAAAGTAGGTTTATTCATAATGATTAAAACTTGGAATGAACAAAGATGTCCTTCAGTAGGTGAATAATTAAACTGTGGCACATTCAGACAATGAATACTTTCCAGCATTAAAAATAAATAAGCTATTAAATCATGTAAGACAGGGAGAAACCTTACATACATAATGCTAAGAAAGATAGGCTGAACTGAAAAACTTAAAATTATATGATTTCAAATATGTGATCAGAAAGGGGAAAGCTATAATTAAAGTAAAAAAAATGAATGTTTCCTAAAGGTTATGCAAAGGGATTAATATGCAGTAAAACTGTTTAAATGATAATATTATGGTGGACATGCATCATTATAAACTTCTCCAAAACAACAGAATGTGAAGCATCAACAGAGGACTATAATGTAAGTGTTGGGCTCTGTATAATGTCAATATGTACTCACCAATTGTCAAGAATGTCATATGGTGGAGGATATTGTATAATTATACAGGTATAGGAACATAGATATCGAAAAAAACCTCTGTATTTTTTACTTAATTTTGCTGTGAATCTAAATGTTTTCTAAAAAATAATATCAATTAAAAATAAACAGTTTTTAAAAAAATCCCAACAAGCATTTTTGTGGGAGTTGACAAACTGATTAACAAAGCCAAGCTACTTCAAAATATGGAAATTAATGCTTCATCACCACAAATTTATTCTAAATTTAAGATGGTAATAATGATAAATGTAGAAAAGTTGAATAGTGAAATGAAATAGAACATAAATATACCTATTCGTGTAAGTAGAACTAATTTTCAACATAGTTGCAAATTCTACCCAGTGACTTAAAAAAGATTTTCTTTTGTCACAAAGACTATCTTTTCAACAAATGAAAATACAGCAATTGGTTATATGCATGTACGAAAGTGAAATTATATCACATTGTGCACCATAAACCACAGTTAAATCACTATGGATCACAGACTTAAATATAATACATAAAATTATACTTTTTTTAGGGAGAAGAACTTCAAAGAAAATATTGGTGACACTGGCTTACATAAAGAATAAATTATGAGCCACAGAAGAATACCTGATTATTTGTATCAATAAAAATATTACATGCGGCTTTTACATTAAAAACTTTTAAGAGAATGTGTACAGAAATCACATACTGTGAAATAAATAATATATTTTACCTTTCAAGTATAGTACATAATAATTATGGTCAATTATCTATTATTTATTAATGCATGTTATTATCATTGATACTGTGCTATGTGTTTTGCATTCATTACTTCATTAAATGTTTTAGCACCCTATAAAGCAGATATACTTGTTCTTTTTTTTCTAGAAGCTTGAGGTTCTAAAAATCAAGTTAGTTTGTTTGTTTGACTTTGCTCCATTTTCCTGATGTCAGGAATCGTTGCTATAAATTTCCCTCAGAGGACTCCTTCAGCTGCACACATAAGCTCTCGTGTGTTGTATTGGAAATATCATTTAATAGCAAAAATTTTCTAAATTCTTCTTTAATTTCAGCTGTAACCCATGTGTTTTTCAAGAAAGTTTTATTTATTTATTTATCTATTTATTTATGTTTATTTACTTAATTTTTTCTTGTAGGAAGGAGTTAATTATTTTCCAAACGTTTATGTAGTTTTTGTGGTTTCTTTTGCCATTAACTTCGACTTTCATTGCACTATGGTCTGATAATAGACACAAGATAATTTCAATTCCTTTGCATTTACCTAAGCATGTTTTATCAACTAGTATGTGGTCTATTTTGGAGAACATCCCATGTGCAGTTGAGAAGAATCTTTATTCTGATGTGGTATGTAACACTCTGTACACATTTTAGTGCTGTTATTCACAGGTTTGGTTCAGTTCTGATATTTCTTTGTTGATTTTTGCCTAGTTGATCTGTCTATTTGTGACAGTGGTATATTGAAGTTTCTCCCATTCAAATTGTATTAGTAATGGTTTGATTTTTCATGTCCATAAATATTTATTCTATATAGGTAAATTCACCAATATTTGGTACATATATATTTATGATTTTCATCTCTTCATCTTGGAATGTTCCCTTACCAAGTATTTAGAAACCTTTTTTGTCTCTCTTGATCAGTCTGGCATAAAATTCACTTGTCTGGAAATAGAATATCTATCCCTGCTTTTTCCTGAGTTCCTCTCACATGAAGTATTGTACTCCATTCTTTGACTTTCTATCTGGATTTCTTTTTGAATTAAATGTGTTTCTTGTATGCAGTATATCTAGAATATGTAAAGAACTTAAAAAAAATCAGGTTACAAAATTTAAGGATTCACTGCAAAATTGGTCACCTGAAATTTATACACACATCTCAGATGAAGAAGCACAAGTGACAAATAAATACATGAAAAACATTCAACATCACTTGTTGTTTCAGTTATGCAAATTGAAACAACATTGAGATTTATTCTCACTCCAGTAAAAATGCCTATGATCAAGAAACAACCAATAACAAACGTTGGAGGGGCTGTGAGGAAAGAGGAAACTTCTTCCACTATGGTGGCAGTGTAGACTTGTGCAACCACTTTGAAAATCAGTGTGGGGATTCCTCAAAAAACTAAAGCTAATGATTCCATTTGACCTGGTTAATCCCTTTCTTGTTTTCTTCCTAAAGAATTAAAAGCATCATATCACAGTGATATATTCACATCCCTGTTTATAGCAGCACAATTTGTGATAGATAAATCTTGGAAACCAGTCTAAATGCCCATCAATGGACAAATGGATAAAGATGTGGTGTTTTTATAACATGGAGTACTACTTTGACATAAAGAAGAACATTTTTAGATAAATGAATGCACCTTGAGACCATACTCTTAAGTGAAACAAATTTCACACATATGTTTAAATATCACATTGTTTCTCTGGTGTGAGAAACCCAAACTGTAAGTAAGGGACAAAATGTGTAATAGATATTTAGAAATAGGGAGAAAATGTTAAATGGGAAGTGGAACAGGTGAGGGAGAGAGGGAAAAGAAGAAAGGAAAAGAAAAAAGATAATAGAAAGAAAAAATGTAAATAAAGGTTTTGTAAATGAGGAGAAAATGAGTTGAAGGGAGTGGAAGGAATAGCAGGAAAAACAAGAATTAAGGTACATTATATACAGGTAAAAATTTCTTACAATGAGTGTGATCATTATCTATATCTAAAATGTACTAATAAAATTAATAAAAATGGATATAATTTCCTTTATTTCACAAACAAGCAGTTAAGATTTGAAAAATTAGGTAAATTTCTTTGGGGCAAAGGGCTAAATTACCTAACTATAAATGTGCTCATAAGTTTTACTTTCTCTAGCACTCAATGCAATAAATTCTCATCATGAATGACTAACACAAAAACAATTGTTCAACAAATTACTTGAACACCAGGAAGAATTAAATTTGATATTGGTCATTCAATAAGTCAGCAGAGATAGATCTTAGTCAGTGATGTGAGGAGGCAGCATATTCACTAAATTTTCCAATCAATAATAATTGTCGATTCGACTGGGTTAAGAAACTCTTAAAGGGATGATTTGATCAGGATCATGCTCTACTACTCAATTGATTAATTCACTTATTTCCATAGGTATGTTATTTTGGAAGGCACTGTCCAGTTGGAGAAGATGAGTCCCTGGGGACCTGACTTAGATCATTGATGGCAACCTTTTAGAGATGAGTGCCCAAAATGCAAACCAAAATTCATTTATTGCAATGTGCAAACACTAGAATTAAGTCTGAATATTTAGGTTTTACTTTAGAAAAAACAACTTATGACTTAACATCTTTTGTTTTAAAAGATAAATGAATAACATGCATGCCATAGGTTCACCACTATGCCATAGAGGATAAATATCTTGCTGGTTTCCTACCTACCATGGACCGTTCTACTGTGCCTTCTGTCAGGATGTTTTTACCTTTAATCTAGTCTCTCATGGACTGAAACCATGAACCAAATCACAGCTTTCCTCCTATAAATCGTAGGTGTTGAATACTTTTTCCAGCCATAGGGAAGTTGACCAAAATAGAAAATTGGCACCAGGAAAGTGAGGAAATGGTTGCGATTATACAGGACCGTTTGGTTCAGAAGTCTTTAGAACTGGTGTGTGGAAGGATTTGGAAAACATAAAGATATGGTATAAAGAAGTCCAATACTAATATGAGAGCTTGATGGATGATTGTAGTTGGAGTTCAGAGGACCAGAATGAAGTGAGGAATATGAAGAATAAAGACCAGGTTCAGAAGGTTTCAGGAAGGCAACATACTCTACTGAGAATTGAAATGAAGGTCAATCATATTACAATCTTCCAAATAGATCTTCTACAGTTTTTACATGTTCTAAGATGCTGGGATCCAAATTTAAAGATGGAGAACTACTTGTACTGCTGGAAGAAATTTTAAGGTAGCACACCATTCAGATTGTGGCTATTGATAGTGGTTTGTAACCAGATTTATAGTGAGATTAGGAGCAGCTAGAAAAATAGGAAAATTCAAGAAATGTTAATTTTGGCCTAAAAATATAAGTAAAGTTGAGAATAGAGTAGGCTCAGTTACTGAAGAGCACAATGTACCTTGAGCCAGCAAAATATAATAGATGCCTTAGGTGCATTTCAGGAGTAATCAATGCCCCATCTATTATAGATATAGAAAAAGTATAAACCTGAAATGAGGGCCTCTTGACTCAAGAAAGTTAGTATAGGAAATTGTTTCCCCAGGATTCATTTCATTGTGCTCAGCCTTACAGGTATTTGGAGACTACAGCAGCCATAGTCATCAGGGGCCTGGTTACTACTTTTGCTGACAACATACCTCATCACTGTCCACATGATGCTGTATGTTCAGGCATGCAGAATAAAAGAATTATGCTGTCAGGAACACTTCAAAGGAAGATTTGATAGATCAAGAAATGTGCCTTCGAAGGGTGTTGCACGAAGCTGTGGGAATGAAGTCAAAGGATGGGTGGAGGCTCTGGGAAGTTAGAGATTTCAGGAATGTGGAATCTCTGTTGAAGATAGTCAGAGACCGGCAGGGCCAGCACAAAAGAGAAGCAGTGTGCACTTCAGTTGGCAATGCCATGGTTTAGAGCCACCATTGGTATTTCTTATCCTTATCCCATTACTATGTTCCTTGAATCCCAGACAGTTTTACAGGATTTAATATATGCTTGGTAGGTTTTAGTTTTATTTTGTTCAGAATCTTTTGCATTTTCTATTCCTTCCTTTTGAAATGGTAATGTTTAATCTGTGCCATTGAATTTTGAAAATATGCAACATTTTTTAAGATTTCAACAATTAAGAGCTTTGAATGTTAGAGATTTTGACATGGACTTTTGAGCAATGCTGGAACTGTTGAGACTACCTAGACAGTAAGCAGGTTTTAAGGAAATGCAAGTAGGTATCAAGTAGCCAGTAAGTGGATTTGTGCCGGCTAAGAATGTCAATGTGATTGAATGATGTATTCAAGGTACGTAATTGAATCATAGAGGTGCTAAAATCATCAGTGGATGAAAGCACTGCTGCTCACAGTTGAATGTGTTGTTGAAGATGTGGCTCAGCTGGAGGAGGCGGGTCACTGGTAGCATGTCTTGAAGGGTATATGTCTTGTTAGTCCTCTATCCTTGTGCTCTGCTTCCTGGTTTCCACAAATTGACTCGGTTTGCTTTACAATGCAGTTCATCCATGATGCTTCTGGTTTAGATTCATCTGCTTGTACAGCCAAACCTCTGATATCATGAGCCAAACTATAACTCTGCTGGTTAAAAGTCAGCTATTGAGTGTTTTATCAGAGCAAAGGGAAAACTCACTAATACACTAGCCCTGACTATATTGTTTATTATACATGTGCTAAGCATAAGAAGTCAGACATTTTAATTTGCTGTTTCCTCCCTTCTTCATAGACTCCCAGTTGAATATCTTTCCCCATTTTTTAAATAATTGTCCGAGTTGCCATTTAAGAGAAATCTTAATTCCTTCTACATTAAGAATTTAATGGATGATTACTGAGTCTTGTAAACGCATATGCAGGGCTGGGGATATAGCTTAGGGGCACAGTGCCTGCCTGGCAAGAACGAGGTCATGAGTTCAATTCCCAGTACCAAAGAAATAAATAAAATAAAATAAAATAAAAGTATATGCAAAAGCAATGAAAAAATGTAAGATACTAAATTTTGTAGGTTTTGCCTTCCCTTTTCTACTTGAAATTCTGTATTTATTCAAACTTGTGTATTTCCCAGAAAATGGAAGAACTTATAAAATTGAGTTTGTTCTAAGTAAATTCTCCTGAAAGAAATTTTGAGAAAGTGATTTAGACAATATGATTATAATTTTTTAATTATTCCTAGTATAGAAAAATTATTTAGAAAATGTCTTTTCTCAGATAATTCTTATTTGTTTTTCAGTCTTATCAGTTTGTGCCTTTTTGAATATGTGTACGAAATATGAGTTTCACTTTACTAGTGGAATATCTGAAGAAATAACAATTAATGACTAATAATTTAAAAGACTTTATTGAATTTTCCTATTTATCACATAAAACATTCTGTGGCTTCATATTTAGGGTATAAGAAGTTTTAAAACATATCTGCACCATTTTAAAATTATATCATTTTTTACAGCCTGTGAAATATTGGCTGATATCCCCAAGTGGAACTTTCTTTGTTTAATAGGATCCAAGAAATTAAAATATGTAGTTTAGTATTTTTTCTCAGTTTTACTTAGTATATCTGAAGGGAGAAAAACTAAAAATACTTTCAATTTCCCTACACATTAAATATCCTAGTAGAAATATTTACATTTTCTAAATAGGATTTACATTGTCAGATTTATACTTATTGAATTTATTTTTAGAACAATTGGCAAAATAAAATACACTATTACTCTTAGGATTATACAGTCTTTCATTTATTTGAAACATTTCTCTGCACATATTATATGTGTTAGGCATTCATGACATATCAATGAACATGAAGCTTTCCTGTTTTCACAAAAAGTACACATACTTTAGAGAAAATGCTAAACAATTATATAAAAACTGTTAAATTCCTGTAACGCTTGATTATCTTATTTCAAAATAAGTTTACAATCTAAAAATGTATTTATGAAATTGTTTCCTTAAAATCACAATTAAAATATTTGTATTACTCTTAAGTTAATATTAATTGATTAAATGATTAATCAGCTTATTAATATAATCGCAGAATTATTTTACTTGTTTAAAAATAATTTTTAATATGGTCAATATATAAAGAAAAAGTTGCCCTAATGCCCTTGTGTCTCATTCAAGCCCTGAAATTTCAAGTATTTTATGAGGCATAGAAAAGACAGAAAATTCAGTTTGTTAGTACAACAGATTTGTTCATAATTTTCTTTTAATCATAATGGAAGCTATAGCAGAGTGACATTTCATATGTTGATTTTTTGTTTCTTTTTCATAAGTCTATGTTTGTCATACATAATATTTACACGTACCTTGGGGAATTGATATATATACATATAGCAACATAAATATTTTAACTTTTTTTCCCCTCCTTTACTTCCTATTTCTCCACATGCCCAGATTTCTTTCCCATTGCTATAAAATTTGTCACCCTGTTTCCACCCATAGTGTTGTTAAAGCACTCAGTGAAATCTTTTATCTAGGAAGATGTACTACAGGTAAAATAATCAAACAAAAATTCAGCAGATTTTAAAATTAAACTGGCAATGAGGTTTCCTTTAAAGTAATATGTATTTTGTTTCTGAAAATGATACATAGCATGAAGGAAGCTAAATAATTTTAATTAATATTTATTTCATTATTCCTTAATAATTTTTTTATTTTCCCTTCCTTCTTTCCCCCTCAATATTTCCCCTTTCACCTTTAATCCCGACACTCGAGACGCTGAGGCAGGAGGACAGTTATGAGTTTGAGACCTGCCTAGGCTACAAAGTGAGTTCAAGGCCAACCTGAACTGTACAGTGAGACTCTGTCTCAAAAAATAAGGCTGGGGATTTAGCTCAGTGACCTAAGCGCCTGCCTGACAGGATCAAGGTTGTGAGTTCAATTCCAGGTACCAAAAACAACAACAAAAAAAGTTCCCCTTTCTTTTGAGCAACATCTTACTATTTCACAATACCTATTATACACTTTGATTCCTATTTACACATTTGGTATCTCATACCAGAGAAACAAAGTGGTATTTACATGTGTGTAAAGTTTATTTCACTTAAGAGTATGTTTTCAATGTGCATCCATTTACCTAGAAATGTCTGGAGTTCATCCTTCTTTATCAGTGAGTAGTACTTCATAGCATAAAAAAAATCTTTTTTATGCATTCTTTGGTTGATGGACCTTTGAGTGGGTTCCAAGATTTAGCTATTACAAACTGTGCTGCTATAAACATGGGCATAGATCTGTAACTGTGGTATGATGTTTTTAATTCTTCCAGAAAGATACTCAGAATGAAAATAACTGAGTCAAATGGTTCCTCTAATTCTAGCTTTCTCAGGAATAACCATACAGATTTCCACAATGGTTGCAGTAATGTATACTCTCACCAAAAGTGGAGAAGCATCCCTTTTTCCACACAGCACCTCCAGCATTTGTTATTGGGTGATTTCTTGATAATAGCTATTCTTTCTGTGAGGAAATAGAATCTCAACATTGGAATAATTTGCATCTCTCAAATGACCAGTGATGTTTATTATTTTTTTACATATTTATTTGTCATTTATATTTCTTCTCCTGAGAAATGTGTATTTATCTCAGATACCAATTTTTGAATTAGGTCTTTAAATTTAGGAGTTATGATTTTTTTCAATTCTTTATATGTTCTCAATATTAGTCCTTTGTCTGAGGGCCAACTGGCTAAAAGTTTTTCCCCACTGTGTGGGTTATATTTTCACTGTACTGGTGATTACTTTTGCATGGTAAAGCTTTTTAATAGGATGAGATCTAAGTTTTTGATTCTTTGTAGTATTTCCCATGTCACTGAGTTTTGTTCATGAAATCTTTCCCTGCAACTATGTCTTCAAGAGTTCTACCTAGTCTCTCTTTCAGGAGACTTAGTGTTTTTGCTTCAATACCTAGATTTCTGATTTTACTTTAGAACATGGCAAGAGACATGGGTCTAGGTTTAGTCTTTGGTATATGGAAATCCAGATTTTTTCAGCACCATTTGTTGAAGACAATGTCTTTATTTTAGTGAATGTGCTAGGTTCCTTTGTCAAAGAGAAGGTGGGTGAATGTCTTTGGTGTTGTTTCCGCATCTTCTAATCTGTTGTATTGATTCTGAGGTTTTTCAAGTCAGGGATTGTGATGCTCCCTGCCTTGCCTTTGTTGCCAAGAAATGTTTTTACTACTCTAGGTCTCTTCTGATTCCAAATGGATTTTAGGAATGTTTCCTCTAGTTCTATGAGTTATGCTAATGATATTTTGATTGGAATTGTACTAAATCTGTAGAACAAATTTGAAATTGTGGTCATTTTCACTATGTTGGTTCTTGCTATCCAAGATCAAGGGATATCTTTCCATCTTCTGATATTCACTTTGATCTTTTTCAGAGTACTGTAACTTTCAATGTATAGATGTTTTACTTCCTTCATTAGATTAAGTAGTTCAGTTTTTTGATGCTATTATGAAAGGTGTTATTTCCCTAATTTCACTCTCAGTCCATTTGTTGTTTGTGTACATGAATGCTTTTGGTGTTTGAGTGTTGACTTTGTATCCAGGTATCCTACCAAAGTAGGTTATTAAATCTCCATGTCTTTTGGTGGAGTTTTTTGGTCTTAAGTGAAATAAATTGGACACGCATATTTAAATATCATATTGCTTCTCTGGTGTGAGGAAAAGGGTAGCTAAGTACTGAAATGTATAATACATACTGGGAAATAAGAAAAAAATATTCAAATGGGAAAGGCAGCAAGGGATGTGGCAGGAGGAAAGGAGGGAAAAGAAAGAATAAAAGAAAGAAAATGTAAATAAGCATTTAAGACTACATTCTACAGAAATAATAATTGAGGCACAATTCAAAGATTAAAACATATGGCTTTCAATATGTTTTAGGTGTATATTCACTACCTAAATCTACAGTTAAATGATGAGTATATATTATTATATATGAACTACATGTCTCATTAAGACAAATTTAAAAAATTACAATTTTAAAATTAATTGTGATATTAAAAATAAAAACATTATATAGCTGTATAGTAATGATAGTTAATCATTTTATATAGAAATCTTATGAAGTTCAATATATCAGTATAACTGCTTTGTTATTATTTTAATATAGTTCAGCAATATTGATTCACCAAAGTGAAAAATTGAGGAATTCTTATTTAAACTGAATCTTCTAAATTTGTTTTTTGAATAAATTGTTCATCATTTGCTCTTCCATATGCAGAACTGTGAGTTTGTTTGTACAGAAAGTAAATGAGAATATATGTTTTGATGAAAACTGTCATCACTTTCTTTAAGATAAAATTCTAAGAAAGTAGGTGTATAATAATTATTCTAAAGCCATTATCCTCTATTGTCATATATCTTTTAAGGTAATATAAATTGAAAATCCTTTCTAGAAATCAAATAGGTGAAATTTTTAAATATCAAACATAAATACATTTTGATATCAAAGCATGATTTCTGTGAAATTTCAATGCAGATAAATTTAATTGTGCATATGTGCACATAATAAATGTATGTACTAAAACTTTGAAAGGAGGCCCAATCTGAAATTCTGAAACTGAAGAATGCAATGAATGAAATAAAAAAATTCTACATAGAACTTTTTATAACAGTTTTGCTCCTGAAACACATAAGTCATGGAACTGGCTGATAAACCATTGCCAAAATAAGAAAGAAAAAGACTCACATCAAAAATTTTATCTCTAGATACATAAATTCAAGTAAATCCATAACTTCTGGTCACCTGATGAACAAATCTGGTGGAATCAATGAATGGAGCATTGAAAATTTGAGAAGGAAACTGTTGAAATAGAAAAGGGCTCCTTCTTTTATGTCTAGGATATTAGTCAGCCTTTTTTTAGTAAAAGAAAATGAGATGGTTCATGTGTTACTGACAAAGTTTATTTTTCTCACAGTTCACAGGGTTTCAGCTCAAGATTAAGTATTCCATTGTTTTATACTTCTAGTAATAGTGAATCATGATTACAAAAGTTTGTGATTTATCATACAACTCACCTCATAAACCAGAAGCAAAGACTGGAAGATTCAAATATGTCATAATCTCCTTGACGGATATGACTCAAATGATCTAAGGACCAATCATTAAGCTCCATCCATAATGGTCCTTAGAACTTCTGAATAGAGCCATCCCAGAGACCAAGTCCTTAACACACAAACTTTTGGCTGACTCTCATTCAAAGCAAAGCAAAACAAAACAAAACAAAAGAACAAAACAAAACAAAACAACTCACAGTTTTAGATAAAATTAAAGCTGATAATAAATGCGCTATCACCAAGGATAGCTCCCCATAGAAATTTGAGACAAACAAGTATTATGTGACTATCATCATTGGCACAGAGTACAAATACTTTATAAAAACATGATTATTGGCACATCTCAGGCTGATTGCAGTGTTATCATGGTTGCAATCAGTATTGATGGATTTGAAGTTGATATTTCCATAAATTAGCAGACACTCTAACTCGTCTTTCTGAATGATACACTCAGTAGGCATCAACTAATTATGAATATTAACAAAATGGGTCACACTGGTCGAGGACATAGGTTGAAGAAATTGTTAAAGACTCACCATCAACAATTACAACATTAACTACAGTAGCATTTACTCCAACTTCTTACACAGTAGCATTTATGCTAACTTCTGATTGGAATGAGGATGACATTTTGAAGTTTAATATTAACATTCTTTAGACCAAATAATGGAAATTTATCCATACAGCTGGAGATATCAGAAACCAAAGACTTGAAATTTTGGATTGCATATCATCACCAATACATCTGTGTTGGTTTGATCCTGTGTCCACCAAGGACTCATGTAATTTGGACCGGGCTGAGACTGGCCTTTATGATTTGTTTGTAGTCTAGCGCTGGGATTGGTGATGTGAATGCTGTACCCGCCTAGGGGTGGAGCCAACATGTAGCGCAAGGGCCAGAGGAAAGCGGGTCTTCCCTCTCTTGCTCTCTCTCTCTCACCAGTTTGCCTTGCTGCTTGGCAGCTGCCATGAATGGCTGCCCTGCCATGCCACCCTACCTTGCAGCCAGCTGAATATGTCCTAAAACCTTCAAGAACTATAAGAAATAAACATTTTTCTTCCCTAATTTTGGGTATCAAGTATTTTGTCCCAGCAACAAGTGAAAAGTAACCAAGACAACATCCAACTGACTAGCTCTTTAATTTGCATTTTCAGGATGTCTACATGATTGATACTGGTACTGTCTCAATGTTCTTAGATCTGCCAGTGATCACCTTTACTCCAGCAAAATCACAGCTCAAGTAAAATCTCTTGAAATACAACTCAAAGTTTTGATGAAATGTTTCTTGGGGACAATATAGGCTTCTATGTCCAGAACATATCTCTAAAAGATATTCGTTGTTTCAGCATTACTAGTGACAACAAAATGACTTGGCTGTAGAAGCAGTTGTCTTCATTGATCAGATGTTTATTTTGAACCATGTAGGGTAAACCATTGGAGGCTTTACCCCTGTACTGTATTGTCACATTGCTCGCATTGCTTGCAAGTTTGCATAACTAGGAGAAAGAACTGATTGTTGGTCTGGTCAGAAGTTGGAAAATAGCCTTAAATTCTTGAAATCTGGTGGAGCTGCCATCACCGATTGCTTTTCTTGGAAGCCTATCAGTGTTGGAAACTTCTCAGAAAACCTTCTCTGACTCACTTGCTGTTTGTGATTTTAGATGGAACTTTGCTACAGGTGACATCAAAGCAGTGAACTAGAAGTTAATTGGAGCTGGTGGTGTCACCAGGTCAACCAAGAAAACTCAAAAGCCCCAATCGTTATTATACCTACTATTTTTCACATCAGTCTTAGAGGTAAAAAAAAAATATCCTCAGTACTATCTGACTAAATTTAACATTAAATTTAATAGTAAACATATAGTCAATGAAAACAATACCCTATCAAATCTTCAGAGGAAAAGAGAGAGATTTAACATGGCTGATTAGAGAAAGAGTTGCATCAGGTAATCTGAGAAAAGATTAACTGAGAATAAAGGTGTGGGGAGCCACTCAAACTACTTCAACATTCAGGGACATCGAAGGAGACTGAAGGCTCTCACCTCACTTGTGTAGCGCAAGCACACAGGGGAATACAGTTATGTAACTATGACTTAGCTCAGGTAAATACACATGTGCTGCTAACAGCACCATGTAAGAATGTAAGCATCAGATAGCAACCTATGTAAGAATTATACAATAAAGATGCAGGTGGCTTTGGCTTTGACTCTCAGCTCTGCTCCATGCTGAACATGTGTTCTTTAACTTTGGGACCGTACCTATAAAAACCACCCTTAGGCCCCCCAGAGTTGGCTGTCAAAGGTATTCTTGAAGGGGAGGGCATTCTTATTGAAAAATAAATTAATACAGACAATATATGTAGATCAATTAAAAAAAACCTGAAAAACAAAAAGAGTCAAGGAGTTCCACCCAGCTCCACCCACCATCCCTCTAGGAAGCAGACATTTTGATAGTGAAGTGAAAAGCTTTACAGACATATTTAGTGCTGTGAAGACCAGATTCCTGGGACCGAGATTCATCCACCCTCCACATATCATCCCCCCCAAACACTGGAGAAGGCTGTGTTCCTGCATTCTTTTCTCGAGCACATATCACAGGCAGGCATACCCTCTCCATGCCAAAGGCAAGAGAGAGGATATGAAAGCAAGTGGTTGGCTGGGGATATAGCTCAGAGGCATGGCACCTGCGTGGCAAGTGCAAGATGCTGAGTTCGATTCCTGATACAAAAAAAAAAAAAAAAGCAAGTGGCACTCTAAGACTTGGATGGGCACATAATTCCACTTGCCAAAATCACAGGACAGTTCACTGGCACACTCAACCTTGCCACTCACCTAAGAAGCCCACTTATCAAGGTTGTCTACTGAGTCTCAGTCAAACACATATACTTCCTGGCAACTGCTATGCATATTCTCCTCTAGATAGTCTCAGCAGTGTATCTGAATCACCTGGAGTCAGCCTTTCATGCCCACTGTCCTCCTGTGTTTGTGCACGATCTGTCTGCTCTAAACCTGTCTTCCATGTCGGTGAACCACCCCAGTAACTAGAGTGTATGCCTAGCTGCAGAGAACATGGGTGGCCTCTAGTCACTAGAGTGCAACTATGGCAAGAAGGGAATTGTGTATACACATAGGCTTTATGTCAGGGTGAAGAAGAGACTGCAGCCACTGCTGTCTTCTACATGCTTCCTGAAAACACTCACTGAGGACAGGGGTCCTACACAAAAACTGGAAAGAAAGGTGACATCGTGGATTCTAGCATGCACACATTGTTAAGGAATCTAGATTCCTGCAGAGAGTGGAGATGAGTGGTTCAACATCAGTCACTGCTATCTCTTGCAGACTCCACAGTCAGTGAGTAAAAACCATGACAGACATTTGAGGGGTATGCATGCGTGTGCCTATGACTTCGTGGTCCCTCATCTGTAAATGAATGCACCCTTGCTATTCTGCCATCGCACCTGAAGAGCAGGCGAGGGAGGAAAGAGTTCATAACCCAAGAAATGGGACAGCATCAGATTCTGTCTGCAAGTCAATGAAATGAAGTCCTGAAAATGGTTTAAGTTTTGTTTTACAGTGAAAAATTCAGAGGTGATCTTGCAGTAGCTGTATGTAATCACTCCACAATCAATGCAGAAGGCAATAGTTGAATACTCAGGTGGGCAAGATATGAGTCACCTATTCAGTCTTTTGTTGGGTTATTTGAACTGAGTGCCTGTTGAATATTTTCTGTGTTTTTCTGGTGGTGGATTTTTGTTGTTTTTCCATGGCTTTTTTTTTTCTTCTTTCCATTTGGTTTGATTTAGTTAGTATCTAGATTCTCTCCATCATATCATTGCCCTATCTAGTTTTTTTTTTCTTCTTTTATTTTTTTTTTACTTCAAGGTCCCAAAGCAATACTATAATCTTATTTCTTTTTCCCACTTTTTAAATTTTTCCCCTGGAGTTTTAAGTTTGCCATATTTAGCTCTCTTTATCACTCCTATATTTTCCTATATTGATCCTCTATTCTTCCCATTCTATTTCTTTTGCTCTCTCATATATTACCTAGTTGCTTGTCATCCCATATATTTTTTCCACACTACAGGTTTGCAAGGTCATCAATAGGCTCTGACCACCATACAGGTTTTCTCAGTTCCAAAGTACATATCTACCCTCCTATATTTCATCCTTGTCCCCACAAATATGTTACAGAAATTGACAATACTAACCCTACAACCCAACCAAAAGTACTCCAAAAGAATCAGACTCTGTATCCCATTTCATTTCCCTCATACCACCCTACCCTCTTACTAACTTATAGTCTTCTTTCATCCTTTCCTCAGTTTCTTTCCACCATATCTGACACATCATAGAATAACTGCTAATAGTAATTGAACATAGGCCACATTTTGATAAATAGTGACAATATAAATGCAAGATCCATCAAAATATGTGACATATGATCTGATTTGTTGATGCTGTTATAACCAGAATTTATTCTTTCTTCAAAACCTAGGGAGAGAGACCACATGACTTAAATTAAATAGCACAAGTTGCAAAGGCTATCTCTGGACACATAAAGCTAAAAACAGATCATGGGAAGGAAGTGCCTTACTGATAAACTTCACATAAATTACAAGTTATCTCCATATCTCTAGACCTTAACTCTCAGTACTCAAAAACTAAAAGTGGGGGATAAAAACAAAATAAAAACAAATATATATATACATACACACAGGATAGTGTGAAACAAAAGGGAAAAAAAATATTCCCAAGGTCTCCAAAATCTCATAAGGCAGATCGAAGAGGATTCAGTGGAGAGGAAAGCAAATAGAGCCTTAAGACATGTTTAAAGATGGGATTGAAAAAACGTTGAATTAAAAGTTTATGAAATTATCACTCAAAATACACAATGTGGATTTGGGGAAACAAAAAACTAGAAGGGCATAATAAAATGGTTTAAAACAACAGTGGAATATTCACCAAAGATAGAGAATCCAGGAAGAGGTAACAGAAATACCAGAAATGAAAAAACTGTACTGAATTCATAAGTTTAAGAAAGATCATTGTGAAGGTACAATGTCTGAAATTGAGGACAAAATGCTCAATTATGTCTAACTACTCATGAATTCTTAAAAAGAAATGTGAAAACAAGAAAAAAATCAACAATTGGTAGATGGCATTAAGAGCATCAATCCATGGCTAATTGAAGTTAGAAAAAAACTAGGAAATAACAGATGAAATAACAAATTTGTGTAAAGAAATCGTAATAGAAAATTTCCCAAGTATGAGGAAAGAGATCAATATACAAGCAAGAGAAGCTTTCAGAACACCAAACAATTATAAGAAGAAAAAAAGTACTCAAGACATGCCATAATTGAAATGCCAGATGCCTAAAAATAATTTTTTGAAAACAATCAGTAGGAAAATAAAAAATTACACGTAATGGTAAACCCATTAGAATTACATTAGACTTTTCAATATAAAGTTTAAAGGCCAGCAGAGCTTGAACTAAAGCATTTTAAGCCCTAGAAGCAAACTTCCAACTCAGATTAGCATACCTGGGGAAACTTTCCTTCAAAGTAGATAGACAAATAAGGACATTTCATGAAAAGAGAACAATTTGAGAGATGTAGAGATGTATGAACACCAAACTAGCATGCTAGAATTCACTCAAGAATATGCTAGACCGAAATTATGTAACTTATAAGGCCAAAAACCCAAATGGAATGAAAACATCAAGCAAAGTCAATGGTAAATAATGAAAAACACAGGAAAAAATGAAACAAAGGAGTCATTACAGAGAAAGAGTGCAATATAGCAATGAATGAACACCTCTCAGTTTTATCTTTCAATGTTAATTGCCTCAACAGACCAATTAAAAGATACAGATTGACAGATTGAAACAAAATCAGACTCCAACAGTCTGTTCTATTCAAAAATTTCAAATAATCTGAAAGATAC
This sequence comes from Dasyprocta punctata, assembly GCA_004363535.1. Taxonomy (NCBI): domain Eukaryota; kingdom Metazoa; phylum Chordata; class Mammalia; order Rodentia; family Dasyproctidae; genus Dasyprocta; species Dasyprocta punctata. Next base: position 15,564 of record RJWM01022280.1, on the reverse strand, counting down.
TCATATTCTAAAAATCAAAGGATGGAAGACAGTATTTCATGCATCAGAACCACAAAAACAATCACAGGTAGACATGATAATCTTAGAAGATGTAAATTTCATGCTCAAACTGACCAGAAAAGGCAATCACCACATACTAGTTAAGGGAAAAGTCTAACAAGAAGAGGTAACACATACAAATGTTTATGCACCAAATACTGGAGGATATATCTTCAAAAAACAAATACCCTTAAACATAAAAAAATAAATAAATTCTAACAAAATCATAATGGGGAATTTTACTACTTCAATTTTGTAAAGAGATAGATTGACTAAATAAAATACCATAAAGAAATGTCAGAAATTAACCACATTCTTTAACTTATGGACTTAAAAGATGTACACAGATTATTCCACCCTACTACAAGAAGAGCATGTGTGTTTTTCATTGTATCATGTGGTACTTTTTCTAAAATAGACCTCATTTAGACTACTATAAAAACTATAATCACAAATCTAAAAGAATGAAAATTACCCCGTGTTTACTATTAGACCAATGAAAATAGCAATCAAACAAAGAAGAAACCACAGAAAATTTAAAATAATTTAGAAACTTAATAATACATTCTTAAACATAGAATGAGTCATGGAAATATTCGAGAAAGATATTAAACAATTTCTGAAAGTTAATGACAATGTCGATACAACAAGCTAGAACCTATGGGACATAATGAAAGTAATACTAAGAGGGAAGTTCATTGCCATAAATGCTCACATTAGGAAAATAGAATTCGTTCAAATAAATAACCTAATGAACAACTTTAATGTAGTTGAGAAACAACAAAAACTCAAACTCAAAACAAAATTAAAGAGAGACACATTTTCCCATTTGATCTTTTGTTTTTAAAGAGAATTAAACAGAATAAAGTCAATCAAAACAAAGCAGTGAAAGTGGTAAGGAACTTCAAAACAGGATAATAAGAAATCAACAATGGTTGCTGTAATATATTTTGCTATCTTTACAATAGTTCTCCATACCATAAGACATAGCAAAATCAAACAAAACAAAACAAAATAAAACCAATCAAAACAGAACATTTAATAAAACAAAACAATAAATTAGAACAAAACAAGGCAGTGAGAACAATACTGCACACTGTTATCTTCAAAATAGTTGCTCAGGATAAAAGATGCAGAAACAAAACGAAGCAGTAAAATAGAACAAAACATTGGATTTCAAAAACAAGACTAGAGGACATTCCCCAGAGTTGACACAATGCACACTGCCATCATCCAAACAGATGCCCAGACCACCAGCCCCAGGCCTGCAGAGTCAACCAAACAATACAAGCATCAAGCTATTCCCTTCCCATTAGTTGCTATCATCTCACCCTGAGTCCTCCAGATCAGCAGCAGGGGATGCTTTTCTGGTTTTTCAGCCTGTGCACTAGCTGGCTCACAAGAAGGCGTGGTTCCTCTTCTGGCTGAGGCTTTTACCCATCAGAACAGCAGAACAACTTCATAGGAAGGCATTGCTTCTCTTCTGGAGTATTCTAGTATTTCTCAGGGTATTTTCCCTAAAGGAAGCTGTAATCTCTTCACTTTTGTGCTTCTTCCAAAAGTACAATATATCCATCATTTTTCTGTACCATCATTTGTACTTGATTCTTCAGTTCCTCCATCTCTAGCTCCTGATTAACAGTTACTTCATCTGCAGCAAGGGCACACTGTAATCCCAGAACTTGACAAGCTGAGGCAGAAGGATTATCACAAGTTCATGATCAGCCTGAATTTCTTTGGGAGACCCTCAGCACAAGCTCGTGAAGTCACAATCAAAAAGCACGAGCAGGCAGGGACACCATGGCAGGAAAGGGCTGAGAATCTGGGTCCACGAGCAACCCCTCCTATTTGAACTTTAACAAATGAACTAAAAACATTTGTTGGAAGAAAGAGCTCATCAGTGCAGAAAAAATTTACCATCTATTTGCAAACTGAAGGTGGACCCATATCTCTCACCATATACTAAACCAAAATATAAATGAACCAAAGAACTAAGCATCAAAATAGAAACATTGAATAAAGCAGAATAATTCCTTGAAATCAAAGGTATAATGAAAGACTTTCTGAACAGAAACCTAATAGCACAAGAAATAGCAACGAAGAACCAACAAATGGTGTTACATATAATTAAAATGTTCTACACAGCAAAAAAATAAATTAGAAGAGAGTAAAGACACCCTACAGAGTGGGAAAATTTATTTTCAGCCATTTCTCAGCCAGAAGACTAATATCTAGATAAACAAAGAACTCACAAAAGTCAGATCACTTAAAATGAAAGACAATTAGAAATTGGCAAGTGAAATGAATTGACACATCACATAAGTACAAATGACCAACAAACATATAAAATTTTTCAAAAGCTCTCACAGAGAAATGCAAATTAAAACAACATTAAGATTGCAGAAAGAATATCAATCATCAAGAGTCCATAAATAACAAATGCAAGGGCCGGGGATTTAGCTCAGTGGCATAACAGCCTGCCTGGCAGGCATGAAGTTGTGAGTTTGATCCCCGGTACCAAACAGAACAAAACAAAACAAACAAACAAACAAATAACAAGTACTAGTATGGCTACTGTGAAAAACAACACTTATACATTGTTGGTGAGAATGTAAGCTAGCTAGAAAACAAAACAAAACATATAACTAAAAAAAAAATCAAACTACAAGTGATACTTGCAAGAGAAGAATAATCATACACAAGATGGCAATAAAACAAAAAACAAAATGAAATTAATTTTTACTTATCAGTAATTACCACAAATATAGTTCAAAAATTCACAAATAGCTGGAAGTTGAGCTGCACATTCCTGAACAACTGAAGACAAATGAAGAAATTTTTAAAAAGATATAATTATCCTGAGATAAATGAAGATATAAATATGATATGCCAAAACCTATGAAACGTAGTAAAATTAATAATAAAAGGAATGATTACAGTTTGGAATACAAAAGGGAATAAAAAGAAGTATCTCAAAAAAATGACCTAACTTTTTAAAGAACTAGATTAAGTATAATTAAGCTAAAATTAATAAGAATGTAATAATACAGATGAAAAAATTTAGACTAAAAATTGGTGAAAGTAAAATTTATACTTGAAAATAAGCAAGATTGGGACAATTTTCAAATTAGAGAAGTTTCAATTAATTGATAACCTAAAGCTATATAGAATGATACAACTACTTTGAAAAATTTTAGACACATAAATTGCATACTCTAGAAGTGGATACATTCCCAGCTCATATAAACTACCAAAGTTACTCATGAAAAAAGAGGATATGTACATTGACAAGTTACGAATAAATAGACTGAAATATAATTGAACATGCCCCTTTAAGGAAAAACCCAGAATCTGAAGTGTTACTGATAAGTATTTACAAAACAATTTACCAAATTCTTCTCAAAATCTACCAGAAATTAGAAAAATTTGTGTACTTCCAAACTAATCTCACTTGACCAACATGATGCTGGTACCACAGCCAAACAAGGACATGACATCAAAAGAAAATTATCATTATCTCTATAGATAGAGACTATAGAAAGAAAATCCACAAACCAAATCTTACCACACATGAAAATCATTCATTATGACCAAGTGAAATTTGCTCAGAGAATAAAATAATATTAAAAAAAATAACAAATGTAGCCGGGCGTGGTGGCACACACCTTTAATCCCAGCACTCGGGAGGCTGAGGTAGGAGGAGCGTTGTGAGTTCGAGGCCCGCTTGGGCTACAGTGCGAGCACAGGGCCGGCCTGAGCTACATAGTGCGACCCTGCCTTGAAAAACTAGGGCTGGGCCTTTGGCTCAGTGGCATAAGCGCCTGTCTGGCAGGCATGAAGCTGTGAGTTCGACCCCTGGTGCCGAAAAAAGAAAAAAAAAAAAAACAAATGTAATGGTCTGACACCGAACCAGACCAACAAGGCCAAGGCCAAATCAGAAGTTTGGGAGCCTTTAATAAAAATAACAATAACCAGCCAGCTGGGACTGCCTGAGATCCTCCACGCAGGGCAAGCTCAGAGCAGTCTCGAGCCTTTATAGTGAGTATAATTTAAAGCAAAAAGCACAACCTGGTTAGAACAGTTTGTCTCTCAGTGATAGTCATACATGGGAAAGTCTTATCTCTACCCTTTACTTGACTAGAGTTTGTGTCAACCTGTTAGGTGAGATCATTTTGTGGGGAGGCCGATATGTTACCATATGTTATCTTTTAAAAGAAACAGGGGACGGAACATCCTGGCAGACAGTCAATTAATATCAGCACTTAAAGAACATCACAGGGAATTAAAGGGGGTTGAGTCATGGGTGAACATAGTCTTATGTTTTACAGGCTTTTAGCTGGCCTAGCACATTCCCCACTGATTTTAGTCAAGAGTCAAATCTTTGATTCATCATAATTGTCAGTTTGAGACAATGTATCATAGTAAGCATGCAGTAACAGCATTTTTACAGATTGGATTCTTTTTGCACATAATTGGAGATGTAATTAATAGCACACAGACATATAGTTACTAACACCAATACACGCAATAAGGGTTTAATTAAAGCAGATAACGAAGTAGTTAACCAAGGGGAGGTATTGAATATGCAAACCAGTTTTGTTCTATTTTTTTTTTGTTCTTCCTGGTCTTGAAGCCATTTTCTTAGTCTGCTTAGACTATCTTTGATTACTCCAGACTGATTAGTATAGAAGCAACATGATTAGTTAAGATATGGGACAACTGAACATAGCAGTGGCAAAAAGTCTAGCTTTCAACAAAACAGATTTTCATGTTAAAATTTTTCTTTTCCATTTGAAGCGGCAAGCTTTGCAAGAAAGCTTTGGCAGGTTTCCTAATACTGTATAGCCAATTTAAAAAGGATAGTGTGATAGGAAATCATGAAGACCCTGGAACCTGAAGATCTCACTGAATATTTAGAGCAGGTCACTTTCGTGCACAGGTCTATGTGGCTACATTCTCAAAATCAAGTCTGTCAAGTACATTCACATTGCCTTAAGTTCAGAACACATTTGCTTTTCTCTCTGCAATGCCTTTTGAGAGACTTCCTTGCTCTGGCTTTCATTATATAGAATCCCTCCTCACCAATCAGCAGGCTTTTTCACTTACTGTACCTCCATCAGCACTTTTACTTTCCCTTCACTGGTCATAGTGTCATTCCATTCTCAAAAGCAACAGATGACCATCATAGAAACTTGTGCAACCACTGTCTTGGCCCAATAGAGAGTTCTAGTAATCTTTAATTTCTATTGTCTTCAGTCTTGATGTTCATTAGCCTTAAGTTAATCTTTCTGTACTCTCCTCCAAAAAGGCAGGGGGAAAAGAATCAACATTTCAATTCAATGATGAACATAGTGATTTAATTTGGTGGTGCTTCAGGCTGTTCTGGCAGGATCAGGAGTGAGCTGAGTCAGATGAGATTGTCGGGGCTGGAAGTGGGCTCTAAACAGTTGGTGAGCTTCTTGGAGGACAGGTTGATGCGCCTGTAGGGACTTAATAAGACTTTGGTCATGTAGAGGGATGGAGTCAATCTTGGGGACTAAAGGAGTGGGCCGTCCATAGTTGGCTTCAAAAGGGGTTATATCTTGGATACAGAGTGTACATCAGGCCTGAAAAAGGGCAAAAGGAAGGAGACTTCCCCAGTTTTCACCAGTCTCAATGCCATTTTGGAAATACTTTTCCTTGATGGTCTGGTTTATGCACTCTACTTGGCCGGAGCTCTGTGACCGGTAGTCATAATATAGTTTCCAATTAGCCTGTAAAAACTTAGCTAAATTTTGGATGATTTGAGCTCTAAAAGCTGGACCATTTTCAGACCCCATTACTTGTGTCAAATTGAATTGGAGTGCTATTTCAGGTAGCCGCTTTTGTACTACTATTGAAGCAGACTCTAATTTTGTGGAGAAAGCTTCAGACCACCCAGTGAAAGCATCTACAAAAACCAAAACATACTTATAGCTGTGGTGTCCAGGACTCATTTCAGTGAAATACACTTCCCAATGTTCTCCTGAGTGTGACCCTTGCTGTCTGTTGTGAGGTGGTTCTGGAATGGGTTTGGTGTTTGGATTTACCTGGGCACATTGTACACACCATTGACTCATATCTTTAGCCTTGGATGTTAAATTTGGGATGAAATAAGTCTGACAGAGCAGTTATGTCAGCTTGGTTCCTCCTAGATGGGTGACTTGATAGACATCTTGGATTATTTTAGTCCTCAAAGCTTCGTGAATTAGAATTCGACCATCTGGGAGTGAGTGTCATCCCTTTGCAGCAAGCTGAGTCTTTAGGATAGCTTCCAACTTTAGGTCTGACTCTGAGTAGGTAGTTTTAGGCAGTTTAGGCATGGGCAAGACTATGGGGGCCACTAAGGGGGTCCCCACTTAATGACCAGATGGTTTCCTCTGGAAGCAGGGCCATCATCTTTTTGGTGAACCTTGCAGTGGATAATCGCCACCCTTTTTGGCTTCCAGACAGCGGCCAGTAAGTCGAAGGTTTCTGGAGCATGTTTAACAGTTTTACCTTCTGTAGTGGGGAGACCTCTTTCTTGGTAGATCACTCCATGTACATTGACAGTGGTAAAGGCATATCTGCTATCTGTATATATGGTGATAGCTTTGTCTGCAGCCCAGTGGAGTGCCTGAGTCAAAACTGTTAGTTCAGCAGGTTTGGCAGATGTGTACGGGCCCAGCGGAGTGGCCCAGATTACCTCAGTCTTCGTGGTAACGGCAGCACCAGACACATGGACTCCTTCATGTAGGTAACTATTTCCATCTGTAAGGAGTATGGCATCTGTCACCTGTGGGTGATCAGCACAGTAGTCAAGGAGGTCTTGATGGAGTGCCTCATCAAATAAGGTGGGTGCATTTTTGAACCTGGAGCCAGTGGCAGACTGAAGAAGGCATCTTTGAGATCCAGCACTGAATCTACCAGAAACCCTATTGGTTGACACCCCCACAGTGAAGGTTACCCAGGGCTCCTGGGGGCTCTAACAGTCTCAATCATTATCTTGTACTGACAAGACTGGGGTGCCAGTAGGTTTTTCTTTCTGCTTTCCTTTTAACTTTGGACAGTCATTTTTTAGTGATCCAACTCCTTACAATAGGCACATTGATTTTTCTCTAGAGGTGGCCTCTTATTGTCTTTTTGTTTAATTCCTTTTTGGCCTTGGCTTACTATCTGATTGGATTCAGAAGTGATGGCTAGCAGAACTCATGACATTTTTTTGTTTAGTTCTCTAGGGTCTTCTCAGTTGTTAAAAACTTTTTGAGCAATTTCAACCAGTTCAGACAGTCTTTCCCTCAAAGCTCTCTAAATTTGGTAAATTCTTCCTAATATCAGGGGCCAACTGGGTAACAAAGGCTGTATTAAGAGCTTGATTGTTCTCATGTGCCTCTGGATCAATAGGCGTATAAATCCAGTAGGCCTCCTGGAGGTGCTCTAAAAACACGGATGGTGATTCATCAGGTCCCTGACTAATCTCAGTAACTTTAGATTGAGCTATGCCTTTAAGGTGGTGAGCAGAGTCTGGAGATACTATTTGAAAGCCTCCTTACCTGCAGTGGTGTTGGGATTCCAGTCAGTGTGGACTGAGGGGAAACGCTGTTAAATCTGCTGGGGGTCACTGGAAGGCTGACCATTGGGGCAAGGCAGCCTTTTGGGTCACCTAGTGGATGTGATCACAGTCTTCAGCAGTGAACAGGACCTTTAGGAGTTGCTGGCAATTGTCCCAAGCAGGACGATGGGTTGCAAAGACAGACTCTAGGAGAGGATCCTTTAAGACTGAGGATACACTGAGGATCCTTTAAGAGGGGGGATATTGATGTTCCAGCCAAACAAATCTGTGACTAAAAAGGGAACATGAGCGAAAACAGGTTAACTATCTGAGTCCGCTGAGCGACCTCTCGGAGAGGCAAGAGAGCGCAGGAGGTGGGGGGTCAGAGGAGGACGAGGCAGAGTCGCTGAAGGGCTGCTGTGGCTGAAGCAGTGGAATCAGGAGAAGGATAAGGGGGAGGAAGCAGAGAGACGGGGAGTCAGGTTGTTAAATTCACTGAAATGGTTAAGAACACATTGAAGCATTGTAAGTGAAACAGAAGCACCTTGACCCATGACACAACACTGAACACAACGAATGAACACAGACCAAGACAAAAACGAAAGCAAATCTCAGAATTCCAAGACAAAAGTGAAAACAATCTCCTGGGCACTAAGTGGCATGTCTGCCAGCCGTGGAGTCCAAACAGGGCGTCCCAGACAAAACTGAATCAAATCTTACCAGCAAGAAGCAAACAAATGGCTCAAAGGTGCGGATTAAGAATTTTTCCCTTTGGAGGCGCAGGGTCGGAACGAGGGCGAGGCACATCTTCTCGGGACTCCCTCTGATAGTGCCTGCGGCTGCGAAGGTTGGTCCCGTTCAGTTGGAACTCCCTAAGGAGACCTCGGTGGAACCTCCAGATGTAATGGTCTGACAGCAAACCAGACCAACAAGGCCAAGGCCAAATCAGAAGTTTGGGAGCCTTTAATAAAAATAACAATAACCAGCCAGCTAGGGCTGCTCTGAACCTCCCTGCATGGAGGATCTCAGGCAGTCCCAGCCAGCTGGTTATTGTTATTTTTATTAAAGGCTCCCAAACTTCTGATTTGGCCTTGGCCTTGTTGGCCCGGTTCACTGTCAGACCATTACATAAATGAGACACCTCATTAAGACTGGAAACAAAAATTACCTGAACAGATCAATAAATAAAAGCAAAATTGAAAAACATACAGCAGCATAATTTTAAAATTAGGTATAAAATGGGTCAGCACAATAAGATTCATATATATCCAGACCATGAATAATATCACATTAAATATTGAAAAGGTGAAAATTTTTCCTGAAAGATCAGAAACAAGACAAAGTTGCATATTCTTACTACTTCTATTTAATAATATACCAGAAGCCCTAGACAAAACCACTGGGAAAGAAAATAAAATAAGTCATTTAAATTAGAAAGGAATAAGCAGTAAAATTACTTCTGCATATATAAGATATGATAATATGCACAACTATATATATATATATATATATATATTAGTATATAGGTATACCTCTGTGTGTATGTGTATGTGTCCTAACAATGCTATGAAGTAAAATATCTCTTTAGACTAATAAATACATTCAATAATATCATGGGGGACTGAGGATATAGCTCAGTGGCAATGCACTTGCCTGGCAAGTGCAACGTCCTGAGTTCAACTACTGGTACCAAAAAAAAAAAGCCTCAGGATATAGAATTAATATATAAAATTTAGCATTTCTCTTCACTATACAAAACAATAAAATGATTTCATTTATAATAGTACAAATATGACAAATGACAAGGAATAATTTTAAGCAAGAACATGGAACATCTTTATACTTGAAATCATGAAATCTTGATTGAAAAATTGAAAAGGACATATAAAATCAATCTGCCCTTTATTCATAGGTTGGAAGAATTAATATTGTAAAAATGTCCAAAAATTAATATCCCAATAGCTCAAGATTCTATATAGATTCAAAGCAATCTATACCATGTCTAAAGACATTTCCCACTAAAATATAAATAGTAACTCTCAGGTTCAAATGAAAATACAAATGAAAACAAATTGCTAAAACAATTTTGAGCCAGAAGAACAAACCTGGAAATATCATACTAACTGATTTCAAAAAATAAATCCAAACTATAATGATTTTTTTAAAAAATGATACTGGAATGAAAATGCAAAGACCATTGAAGCGTATCAAACTCCAAATAATGGGCCCATTTATGTATTGTTGATTAATCTTCAGTAAAAACGTTAGAATGTGCACTGAGTAAAGATAGTTGAATATGTAGCATTTGAAAATGTGGAATCCACATGCAAAAGAAGGGGGAAAAAGCAATTAAGTCTTGCCACTTACAAGGCTCAGCTCAAAATCAATTAGACTTAAACATAAGACCAAAACTACAAAAATTTTGGAAAAAAATGTTGACGAAAGTTTCATGAAGTTGGTCTTGGCAGAGATTTTGCTGAGATATGTTTTCAAATTCACAGACAGTAAAGCAAAAAATACACAAGTGAGAACATATCAAAACAAAGAACATCCAGACAGCAAAAGAAACACTTGCAAAATCAAATTATAGCCTATACAAGGGGAGAAAATATTTGCAAACATATATCTAATAATGGGTTAACATGCAAAATATATAAAGAACTCAGAGAAAAAAGAAACTCAATATCCAAACCAAAAACAAAACCACAAAAAAATGCACAAAGGACCTCACAAGACAGTTTCTCAAAGACAAGCAAAAGGCCATGTAAATAGAAAAATATTTAATATTGGTTAAAATAATGCGAATTCAAATCTAAATTAAACTGAGATACTATCTTACAGTTGTTAGAAAGCTATTATAAAAATAATCAAAGAAGAACTAGTTCTGATGAGGCCTTTGACACGGAGCTCTTATAAATCATGAGTTGGAAAGTGAATTGGTGCATACACTGTGGTAAAAGAGCTCACTACCATATGGTCCAAGAGTTCCTCTTACATTGTGCAGTGAATCTCACTGACAAATTCCAGGTTCTTGTGCATGATGAGTAAAGAATTGCAAGCATAAATCCAAGGGTAAAAAAAGAAACAAAAAACAGCTACATTTGTTGATGATATTGGGAAGACATACTGTTTGCCAGCAGAAATACAAAGCACAGTATGCAGTATGAAATATCTGGGTAATAGGTAAATAAAAGGGACAGATAAATCAGGCTTTTGAACTTCAAAGACGTGCATCTCAGTCTACATATCTATCATCTGGGTCTCTGGGTAAAATGGACAAGAATTATTGACAGGGTGCTGAATTATTTCAGTCATTTAACAGGCATACCTGTCCCAGAATCCACTCTGCTTAAATCACAGACATGATATGCAGTCCGTATGTATGAACATTTGACAAGGTTCAAGTGAGGAGGACGTTACTAAAGCTCATGCCATGAGATATAACATACACGTGCTCTGTTGTTGAGTTATACAGATTATGTGGATCTTTGCCTTTTCCGCTTCTCTAAAGAAAATTGAAAACTGGAAGGGGAGATGACCTTGGGTGTTGGCCAAGTTCAGCTGGGTGGAGGGGAAGTGGTTTCCTAGCCTCAACTGTATTACTTTTACTACCACTACTGGTATTTATCTAGAGAGCCCCCATCTTAAAGGATTTTCTGCACTACCTTGTTCTTTGCAACATCATTAACAACAGTTAAGACATAGAAACAGTAGTATTTACTTAAATTGTAATAAAGAAGAAAACAATACTGCAGTTTCCACACTATAAGTGAACCTGAAAATATGAGTCTAAGTAAAACAGGACAGACTCAGAAAGACATCAGTAAGAGATCTCACTTATAACTGGAAATTGAAAACATAAAATAGAGATAGGTTGCAGTGGATGAAGGTTTGCAGTGATGTTAAAGTGCACAAACATAGCGTGATGACTGTAGGTAAGCCTGTAATAATTTGTTGTACACTTGAAATCTCTTAAAGAGTAGATCCTTCATATTCCCATCACAAAAGATATGTGAGAAGATGCAGATGTTCATTGTGCATAGGTTGATAGTGGTAATCATTTCACAATGTGTATATATATATATATATATATATATATATATATATGTAAAAATGTCAGTTATATACCTTAAGTATATAATTTTTATTTGTTAGATCTAATATACCTGGAGAGGAAACCATACAATGTTTAATAATTCCAACCAGATTAGATTGTGTGAGGAATACTTTCCAAATATTCATCTATAGATTACATACACTAAACACATCTATGTTTAATAATAATAAAAACAAAAACTCTGTTTCCTTACCTCCTCCTGTATTTTAAGCAGATGAGGAAGCATTTATATCACCATGTTGATTCCTAGCTGACCACTTCCTTTGCTCAGTATCCTCTTCCAAATGGAAAAATTCATAGTATGGAAGGAATTTTCTTTTACTCTGTCCTTATGCATTCATGAAGTGTTTTGAACACTTATATTGTGAATTTCTATCAATATTGTTGAATGATGAGAGTCCAGGAATCTATTGTCAATTTTAAACTTAAGTAATACTATGCACCAAAACATGCACTTATCTTCCAACTATTCTTTCTTGGAATCAGCAATAGAAACATTTTATGAGGTTCAGTGGGTTAAAATTTAGAAAGATTCTTAAAACACACGTTTCTGCTCCTTTCTCATACTGTCTATTAGAGTAAGTCTGTGTAGGCTACATCCAGGAAATTCGCATTTCTTAGAAGCTTTCAGGTGATAACGAGGTTGTGAATTCAGTAGCCACACATTTGCAATCACCTGAATAAGTAAAAGTAATAATTCAAGGGTACATGAAATTTATAATCAAACTAGTGGTGCATGGATGTCCTATTGCTATTAACAAAGTACTGTAAATGTAGATGCTTAAAACAATGCAAAAATTTTTCTCTTCAATTCTGAAGCTCAGAAGCCTAAAATAGGTTGGCCAAACAGTGTTTCTTCTGCATTCTCTAGAAGAATTTCTGTTACTCATCTTTTTTTTTTTTTTCAATTTATGGAAGGCATAATGGCTGCCCCATTCTTGTCTCATGACTGTGTCTCCAGGGCAGGGTCTGCAGTTCTCTCTCTCTCTTTTCTGCTTCTGTCATTGCATTTCCTTCTGACCTCCCTGTATTTCTCTTTCACTTCCCATGTAATTGTATTTGCCAACTCAGATAATTATAAGCTTCTAATTTTGTTTTACATTTTTAATAAAAATTATAAAATAAAGAACTTCTAAGTTAACACATGGACATGATAAAGTTCTAAAACATGGAAAATTATACTTGTGAGTACGGTAGTAAATTGAAAGCAAAGTAAAATATGTTCCAACATCCGGTTTTGACTAACAGTGAACCAACTAATTGTAAAATTTTTGCTAAATCAGCAGATGTCATGCAACACTTACCATACTGTAAATTACTAGTGGTGCTCAAGTATATAATGATGCATAGTATTACAATACTCTGAGTATAGAAGTTATCTCTGACTTATTTTGTTGTTGTTGTTGTTGCGAGGGTGTCTTAGGCAATTTCTTAGTTGCTGGCACACAATACCCAACTCCCAATGTAAGGGAGGAAAGAGTTCCTTTGACTCACAGTTTATAGAAGTTTTAGTTCGCTGTGCTGTGGACACAAGGCAGGACAGTATGGTAGAAAGGTACAGCTGAGGTACAGTTGTTCAAGTCATACGGCATTCAGGAAGTGCAGAAAGTAAAAAGCGGAGTCACAGAAAGAGATAAACCATTCCAGGCATGCCCAAAGTGATCTCTCTTCAGACTGGAACCCACCTCCCGATACTAAATCAACTATAAACCCCACAATTTAATCACTGTACAAATGCCTCACCACTTCTGAGCGTATGAAGCTCTTGGAGGATATAGATATAAACCATTACAGAGAGTAATAAATCAAATTATTTATTATTGTAGTCCAAATGTCGGGATTATTTTTCTTTAGATCTCCATACAGTATGTAATTTCTTTCATATGTAATTTCTGTTGGAGTAGTCATGCTTCACTTACTTTCTTGCAGAAGAAGTTCAGGGGAATATATGTATGACATTTAACATACAATCAGACACATAGAGATTTCAAGCATCTAAAATATTAAAATTAAGAGTAATAAATAGCATTCTTCATACAAATCTTTCAGAATTCTGCATCAGAAAACAGAGAAGTGACTGTCCCATCTCCAGACACAGACAAGCAGCTTGTGAAAAGGGTTTATCAGGGTACCCAGGGAACCAGATGACCATGTAAATTGGTGAGAAGTTGAATGAGGAAACTTGGAGAATTTGTACATTTTTTTTTCTAGACAGTCAAGTTTTAAACAAAATTTAAATGGAGGAGAATTCCATTAAGGAATCTAATTCATCATTGGTAATATTCACACACAGGGACTAAATAAAGTTTTTCACGTAATGAAATTGCTAATATCTAAGGAATCAATTTACCAAATAACTCCAAAAAGCATTAATTTAAATACATCAATTTGTTCATTAATAATGTAAAGTTAAAGGGTTTCAATGCAAACATATACCAATAAGAGTGTTACTATTAGCAACAAAATGCTCTTTTCGTTACATTTTAACATTTATTAGGCACCACTAGAGGGCAGGGTAATTTCTCAATTTTATTTAAATTGGTTCTCTTAATTATGCACTAAGAAAATAGTGACATTATAATTACATTTTCATAAACTTTAAAAAATTTCTTTATGATGATATTTTCAGATTAGTTTCATTGTTTTAAATTTTAACACTGCATGTTTGAAACACATAATGATACATTCACTCTATGGGATTGGTATATGTAAATAATACATTTCAAGAACCTTCTTTTTTTTTTTTTTTTTTTTTTTTTGGTACCAGGGATCAAACTCACAACCTCATGCTTGCCAGGCAGACACTTATGCCACTGAACTAAATCCCCAGCCCAATAGCCTTCTTTTTTGAGCCTTCATTCACTCGCCTTTTATTTCTCCAGTATCAGGTTTTTCTTATCAGACTTTATAAAATTAATTATCATATATTCAGACCAAAAACCAGACTAATAGGTCAAAGAGCATATAAAATATATAAGACAATTGTGCTAAGTCAGGGTATACTTTTCTATACAGCATTCCTTAAAATAATCTTTTTTTATTCTCAAATTCCATCCTTCTTTATCAATTACATGTTTTAGAAGATATTCATTGTTTATGGATAGATGCTATTTTGAGTTTGAACCATTCTTGATTTATCCAAATATATGGAAATACATTTTTAACACAGAAAAGCAACAAAGGACACAGTAAAATCTAATATTGTATGCAAGCATTTTAAGGTATCATTTTAATTTTCAAAAGTCAGTATATTTTTCACTAGCCATTTTGTTCAACCCTGAGGACACATATAGCAATATATCTTTTGTGTGTGTGTGTGTGTGTGTGTGTGTGGCACAGGGGATAGAATCTAGCACCTGCCAGGCAGGTGCTCAAGCCACTGAGCCAAACTCCCAGCCCTAACTTTTTGAGACAGGGCCGCACTATGTAGCTCAGGCTGGCCTGGAATTCACAAGGCTCCTCCTACTTCAACCTGCAGAGTGCTGGGATTAAAGGCGTGCGCCACCACGCCTGGTTTATCTTACCTTATATACTTACTTTTCTTTTAGAACTTTACCTTTTCTCCTCTTTCCAGCACTAAGTTATAGGACTTTTCATGTGCTGTGTACTTACTTCTACCTCGCAATGTAAAATATAGTGTTAGAAGGGTCCTCTGCTGCTTACCTTCAATAGACTTTTGAGTTTCTTAGGGACTGAGTCAAGATTTCAACAATACTAGCCAGGTGTGTGGCGCACGCCTTTAATCCCAGCACTCGGGAGGCTGAGGTAGGAGGAGCCTTGTGAGTTTGCGGCCCGCTTGGGTTACAACGCAAGCAAGCACAAGGCCCGCCTGAGCTACATAGTGCGACCCTGCCTCAAA
>RJWM01022279.1:0-34080 GCA_004363535.1 Dasyprocta punctata | reverse complement strand
TTTTTTTTTTTTTTTTTGTCTTTTTGAGACAGGATCTCTATGCAGTTCAGGCTGGCCTTGAACTCACTTTGTAGCCCAGGCTGGCCTCAAACTCGCAGCAATCCTCTTGCCTCAGCTTCCTGAATGCTGGGATTACTGGCATGCACCACCACACCTGGCCTATTCATATTTTCATACTGGCCTCAAGTATTAACTGATGGTTTTATGAATTTTAGGGTAATATAACACTTCACTCACTCAGCAAATATCCTATTAAGTAGCAAGTGCTGGACTAGGTGCTGGCTATGTCCTGTGGTGGAACAAGCAAACAAAAATGCAAAACAAACTTTTACATCAGTAAGCTGGTATCATTATTATGCCAAAAGTCTCCCATATAGATCAAAGTTTTCCCAAAGCATACAAAATGGTACATGCCATTACAGTTGCAATTATATTAATAACAGAAATGTAAACCCTTCTACTCACAGAAATCTTACGTGATTCGGGGCACTGCTTGGAGCCTTCCAATAAACTTTAATTTCTGCTTTTTTGGATGAACTTGTATGACTCACAGCTGAGCCCTAAAAGAAAACGAAAAAAACTACCATTTATTCAATCAACAGCTCAGCAAAACTGGAACTGCTATCATTTTGCAAAATGGGACACAGTTGCATGGCCATGTGTTCTGATAAAGATAATTTTATCTAGTACGAGAATTCAGATACTCAATAAATACATGTAGACTGGTTGACAACATATCAGCATTTAACTCTAAATAAATTAGAAACATCAGAAAATAAGAAGTGAGTCACGAACACTGAGTGTGTTAATACTATGAGAGCTAGTTCATTATTTCATTTACACTATAAATTTGTATTTCCTCTATTAATACAAATAAAATGCAGGTGATTCCTCAAAAGAAAAAAGAAAAGCTTCCTGCTTCCAAATATGCAGCATGATGTTTCAGTAATTCCTTTCTTTTGAGCAATTTCTTTCACCTGGCAAACTCCTACACAGTCTTCTAAGCCTGGACTAGGGATCATCTCCAAGAAACTCTCTCAATTCCTTCCATCCTGTCTGTGGCTCCTGCTACAGCACTTCTCGTACACCCTGTGTACACACTAACCTATCACACTGTTCTATGTGGGTCCTGTGTCACACGCTCTAATTTTATGTCATAGTTCCTACATCCACGTGTCACATTGATACGTAAGGGGGTATGAGTTCTTCAAATAAGGAGTAAGTCTTGTTTGTCAGCATCTCCTTTGTTTCCAGTAAAATGTTTATTAAATGAACGAACAACAAAAATTAGGCCTCTGTCCCGCTCCAGAACTCTATTCTCCATATTGAAACCTTTCAAAAATGGATACAGTGAGAGTTAATCTGTCTGAAATATCACAAACTCTTCAGGCCTATGCCTTACCTTTCCTAGAATGGAAATTTTTTTCAGGTAAATTAAAGAAAAACTGTGATCACAGTGAATCTGTTTAAATGTCTGTCATGCCTGGGTAATGTTTCTGTAATAACTACCACATTTCACTTTTCACAGTGAAAAACCCCAAGAAAGCAGATTGAAAGTTATTCACCAGCTAAACACAAACCTGTATATTCTCACAAGTCAGAAGCTGGGACACCTGACTGTCATTCAGCACGAAGGAGCCAACAGGAGGACCATCCAACTTCTCGGCATCACGAGCTTCTAGAAGAAAGCCTTCAAAAGGTCGCCCTGACAAAGTGACTATGAAACACGGAGAAAGACAGGTTAATGCAGTTAGTAAGACCCCAAAAGGAATGTTTCCAGGGGACATATCACAGTGAGAATCAGGTACACGTGCACAAAACTACTCTTGAAGAGAAAAAAGAATAGAAAGCATTCTATAGACAAAAAATGTCTAACTTGTGTACTACAGGACATTCATTCAAGGAGATGTTAATATGTAACCCCAAGGGGAAAAAATATAGATGACAGCCAATGGGCATCCACAGGGCTAAATTAGTGTGAAAAATGCTACATGAAAGTAAATACCTGTTTCTTTACTGCAAATCCTTTGGCGTATTTAATATTCTACTGAGCAATGTGCAACTCTAAAAGATACATTTTATACAACACAGTGTCCTTCCCTTCTTTCTCCATATATCTTTTTTGCTTAAGAACACTTATTAATGTTTTACACTTCTAGAACTGCAGAAAAAGAGTTTGCAAACTGACATTAAGATACTTTTTTCTTTTTGGTAGTACTATGTATCAAACCCAAGGGTGCTCTACCACTGAGCTACAACTCCAGGCCACTTTTTATTTGTTTATTTTGAGACAAGCTCTTTTTAAATTATCCAGACCAAACTTGAACTTGAGAGCCTCAGGCCTTAGCTTCCCAAAACACTGGGATTACAGGCTTGTGCCACTGCATGACATTGCAATAAATATTTTCAACAGTTTGCCTACATTTGTCAAAAGAATTAGGGAAATACTATTTCTAGAAAGTCAAAGGTTTGTTATCTTTTAAACAAGATAAAATAGGGTCGGTGATATAGCTCAGCAGCATAAGTTACTGCCTGGTAAGCCCAAAGTCATGAGTTTGATACTCGGTACCAAAAAAATAAAAAATAAAAATAAAATAAAATAAATGAGATAAAATAAATTTATTTTCTCTTCTAAGTTAATAGTACTACTAATAAATATATACTACATAATGATAAAATATTCTAAAACTATTTTATTAGGGAGTAGATACACTACATAAGTAATATGATCATCTGTAGTAAATAAAAAATGAGAAATGTAAGATTATGGTATCTTACAAAGACAAGTAAATAGATTAAAATGAAACAATCCAAATCCAATAATAAAAATGCAGTGAACAGTAAAAGTATGGAACTCATAATGGAAATAATTATTCCCAGCACAGTACCTTCAATGTGATCTCCAGGACTGAATGTTGTCTGACTCACCGCCACGTGGTGAGCTGGGTCAGACCGTGGGCTGTGACCATGTTCAGGGATCATTCGATGGCAGGACTTTGTTACTTTTCCATTGGGGTAACTGGCCACCGAACTAACATGCAACAGAAATACGAAGGCGCCAAGGGTAGATCCTGGAACTGCCATCTCAAAAAGAAGATTAAAAGTGCATCATTTTCAGATTGATTAAAATAAAATACAACAACTTTCATAATACAGAATAGTAATCTATGTAACTACTTGCTCAATTATCCATATTCTCAAAACACATAATAAAAGAAAGTGGTATCTGAAGTCTGATCTGGATTTGAATCTCAGCTCTACCAAGTACTAACTGTGAGAGTTTGGACAAATCATTTAAATCTCCACTTCCTTCCCTGAAAAATGAGGAAAGGAAACTAAGACCTTCTTTTCAAAGTTTTTTTAATAAAACAAAGATACAGCCCCAGAGTCTGACACGAAAGATAATAAAAGATAGCTTTCATTAGTATGATGGGGAAATAATAAACTACCCAATACAGACATTTTGGCAGGGATGTGTTACAGGGCTGTACTGGTCACGAAGTCTTGAGACACCAGGTCACAATCCTGTGTCCCTCCAGTCCCATTCTCAGATCTCAGACCTGACCTAGAGTTGCATATTGCCTCCCTCAGTTCGTAAGCCTTAGAACTCAGATTGCAATACACCACCAACTCTCCTGCCTCTCCAGCTTGGAGACAGCAAACTGTAAGACTTCTCAGCTTCCATAATCACATGAGCCAATTCTCATAAGAAAACATCATATATATATGATATCTATCTATATATATCATAGATATATATATCATAGATATATATTATAAAAAAGAATCCCGTTTGGTTCTGTCACTCTAAAGTACCCTAACTGATACAGTATGTCACTTTCTTCTTCTTTTCTTACTTTTTTAATTAATTGTACATACTAATAGGATCCACTGTGATATTTCCATATATGCGTACAGTGTGCATTCATCGTATTTATCCATTCTTCTTCCTCACTACCCACCTCACTTCCTCTGCTGGCACCTTTCCCAGTACCTAGTAATCACTATTCAACTTGCAAGTGGCCACTCTTATTTTCATTTTTTTTTAAGTTTTCACATGTGAGAGAAAACATGTAATAGCTGTCTTTCTTGTCTAGCTTATTTTATTTAGTAAGATGTCCTCCAGTTCCATCCGTTTTACTATACATGACAGGATTTCACTCTTGTGTATGACTTAATAATGCTGTTTTGTTTACACAGAGTACCATATTTTCTCTAACCATTGATCAGTTGACAGGCACCTATATGGCTACCACTATCTTAGCTATTGTGAACAGTGCCACAATAAACATGGACAGGTAAGTATGTCTTTTGCACGATGACTTCATTTCCTTTGGATATGTACCCAGGAGTAGAATAGCTGAAACAAATTATGCTTAGATTCCTACCAACAGGGTATGAGTATTCTTTTTTCCTCCACATTCTCACCAGCATTTTTTGCTTTGTTTTATTGTTGTTTTTGTATTTTTTTTAAAAGAGCCATTTTTACTGGAGTAACATGGTATACACTGTAATTTTGATTTGTATACCCCTGATAGCTAATGACAGTATCAAACATTTTTTCATACAGTTATTAGCTACTTGTACTTCTTTTGTGAAGTGTCTGTTTAGATCATGTGCCACTTTTTTAACTGACCTACTTCAGTTTTTGTTGTTGTTGTTATTTTCTTTCTATATTCTAGTATCATTAATCTATATACTATCAACACTAATCAAAATAAAGAAGGAGTAGCTATATTAATTCCAATAGAGCAGACTTTAAAGCAGGGAAGACAATCAGGGATAAATAGAGCTATACATAATTAGGAGACTAGTCCTTCAATAAGACATAAAATCTTGAATGAGTATGCATCAAACAATACAGCATCAAAACATATCAGGCAAAAACTAATAGAAATACAAATAAAAAGAGATGAGTCACTATTATAGTAAGAGACTTCAACACCCTTCTCTCAGAAATAGATTCAGCAGGCAGAAAATCAACAAGGACAAAGATGAATTCAACAACACCATCAGTCAACAGAATACAATGAACACTTATAGACTACTTCATTCAATAATCTGAAGAATACATATTCTTCTCAAGCTCACATGGAATTGTCACCAAGATAGACCATAATCTCAGCCATAAAACACACCTTAACAAGTTTTTAAAAATAGAAATCAACAATATCTGCTCTTTGACCACAATGGAATTAATACTGGAAACTAATAACAAAAAAAGCATCTGGAAAATCATAAAATACTTCTCCTTTTATTTTTTTTTTAGTTGTTTTTTGTTTTTTGTTGTTGCTGGTTTTTTTTTTTTTTGCCTTTTTTGTACTGGGGATCGAACTCAGGACCTTGTGCTTGCCAGGCAGGGGCTTAGGTCACTGAGCTAAATCCCCAGCCCTAAACAACATACTTCTAAATAACACATGCATTATAGAAGAAGCTTTGAGAAAAATGAAAAGCACTTTGACAGAAATGAAGATGAAAATACAACTTTATTACAATTCAGGGATTGCAGAAAAGCAGAACTCCATAGCACTAGTTACACTGTTATGTAAACAAACCCCACACTGGACCACAGTCAAACTACAGGAATTCCTGTTAAACTCCAAAAATTATGCTGAGGGATGCACACTGAACCTATCAAGGGCTTCTTTTTTTGTTTTGTTTTGTTTTGTTTTGTTGTTTTGTTTTGTTTTGTTTTTTGTTTTTTGTTTTTGAGACAGGGTCTCACTATGCAGTTCAGACTGATCTTGAGCTCACTTTGTAGCCCAGGCTCAGCTCAAATTTGAAACAATCCTCCTGCCTCAACCTCCCGAGTGCTGAATTACAGGCAAGTGCCACCACACCTGGCTCAAGAGCTTCTTTTAAAAATACATACATAAATAAATAAATAAAATTATGACATAAGAAGTACAATGTTTCTCTGTAGACTTAAAAGAAAAGGTAACTTTGAAAATGGTTGATTACTAGAAGAAACAAAATATTTAAGAAAATGATTACTAAAAAAAAGCAGGGCAGTAACACAATTTTCAATTACAATCTGGTTTCTGAGCCCTTCTGTTGGGCAGATGCACTGCTAGAGGCAGATCTGCTGTTAGAACTAGGCAAGAACCACAGAGGAAGATCACAGTCACAGTTTAATTAAACCACGTGACCTTTGCCAAATTATTATAAAGACTAAATGCAATGACATGCTACCCATCTAAAGAATGGTATACTGCAAAGACTTAATTGAGTTACGGAAATATGTATTTGGCATTGACTTTCATAAGGTAAAAGTGGAAACCAGACTTGATGTCTAGTCTCTGCTATGCACCCAACAGCTGAATAACATGAAACAAGTCATGGAATTTCTCTAAGTTTCATCATTTGAAAAACATAGCAAGTAACTTAGAAGAAATTCAAGGCCACCGTCAACTCTAAGATGCTTTGATTGTAGAAAAGCTTATTGAGAAAGCACATTTGGAATAATTTGAAAAAGAAACATAAAACAAGAGGGAAAAAATATGACTTAGATAACACCTGTCACTACTCAAGAAAGTACAACAAACAAAGTCAGAAAGGGAAGCAATGTCAGCCTCCTTATCCTTTTTCGAAAGCTGACTGCTCAAGATAAAGTTATATCTTCTTTACAACAGCTAATGTTGGTGTTAAGGAACAACTTTTTAAATTCTCTAGCCAAGTTACATCAACTAGTAACAATTATGATAGGAAGGCAAATAGGAGTTATTCATGGAAACATTTAAGCTAAAATTATGAAATGTGGATAATTGGCTATTATATTATGAGCTTATATTTCAAGCATAGGGAAAACTACCACCTATGTATAATTTTTAAAATTGTTACTATGCATTCCAAAACATATACGATAAAGAGGATAAAACTAAAGAAATCATCGCTTGCATTTTGTCAGCTCAGGGTGAAGACAGATCCACAGTTTAAAAGATCAAGAGGTCACTTTGATCCTCTATCGGAAATATTCACAAAGCTAATGAGGTGTTAGTTTCATAGTTTTTCTTTTTTGTCTGAAAGACAAGCACTTAGTAAAAGTGACTGCTTACTCCATGTTCTATATGTATCTCACATAAGGATCAGGCCTCAAAATAAGTGCATTTTTGTTATGTAAATACAAATTTCTTGTTCTTACATGAAAATGAATTATTAGTGTGACCCTGGGCCACAGAAGCAAGTGATATTAATAAGAAAAATGTATTTATTACATCAAAGTGAAATTTAAATAAAATGAGGTTGAAAGACATTTAGATGTAAGAAAGTCATTTAAAAGGTGACTTTAATGTGTTAAATAAAATTTTTAAATCTTTTTAATTAATTGGGCATTAACTGACTTTTCATTGTGACACCAAGAACATATAGAATAAGAAAAAAAGGGAGGAACATTTATATTAAAACCATGTCAGGGGCTGGGGATTTAGCTCAGCAGTACAAGTGTTTGCCTGGTAAGTGCGAGGTCATGAGTTCAATTCCCGGTACCAAAAAAAAATTTTTTTTAAGTAAAAATTAATAAAACACATGTCAGGTCCAAGTGTGATAGTACATGCCTATAATCCCAGCACTAGGGAGGCTGAGGCAGGAGGTCTGCTGCAAACTCAAGGCCAGTCTGGGCTACAGTAGTGACTTTAGGACCACCCTGAACTACATAGTGAGATCCTAACTCAAAACAACAACAACCAAAAAAAAAAAACCACGTTAAAGCCAACAGTACAGCTTGGCAGTAGCAGAGTGCTTGCCTAACATGTATGAGGACCTGCATTCAATCTTCAACACAAAAAAAAAGTCAGATAATTAACTTAGCAAGTGACTAATCAAGTCCAGTTATATTGCCTTCAAGTTGCAGTTCTTGTTAGTCATTTAACTTCTAGTTCTTGTTAGCCTTGAAAGGAGTTCAAAAGTTAACAGGCACACACACACACACACACACACACACACACACACACACACACACTATGGGAACTCAACCAAGAAACATCCACTTTGCCTCACCCAAGATATAAGTGTAGGCATGTTCTGAAAGTGGTAATTGATGCGTAGGTATGAGATAATAACACCATATTAATTGTGAAGAATGAACTACAAAAAAAGCAAAAACAATCAAAACAGTTCACATAAAGTATCTAATTTGGTAAATGGTTTATTTTGTTTTGTTATTTTTAGGGCTATTTTGTTGTTGTTGTTGTTGTTGATGTTGTTGTTGTTATATAAAGCAGGATTTTTATATCACAACCAAAACAAAAAATAGTTTCACATTATTCCCAATAAACATTTCAAAAGATCACATTACAAATTCATATATTTTCTACCCCATTCTTGTTTGTTTGTTTGTTTGTTTGCTTGCGGCACTGGGGATTGAACTCACAACCTCGCACCTGTCAGACAGGCGTTTAAGTCACTGAGCCAAACTCCCAGTCCTGGTTTTTTGAGGCAGGGTCGCACTGCCTAGCACAGGCCAGCCTTGCACTCACATTGTAGCCCAAACTGGCCTTGAACTCACAATGCTCCTCCTACCACAGCCTCCCGAGTGCTGGGGTTAAAGGCGTGTGCCATCACGCCCGGCTGTTTGTTTGAAGAACATTACATCCTATTAAATTGTTTCACAACCTACCAAAGGATCTTAACGTGTAGTCTGATAACCATTTATGCATACATAGACTTAAATTTAACCCTTGAATCAAGTCCTAAATTAAGAGCATCAAGGATTTCAATTTTAAAAAGTAAAGTTTCTGGACTAAAGAAAGAACAATCTATGCAACAGTGAGAATTTTTGAATATAGGAGATGGAAAGTGCCTTAAAATCTCTTTTATTTGTGAGCCTAAACAAAAACTATAAATAATGCCAATGATAGCATTCTCACAATGATCTTATGTGCAAGTTGCTGTTTTTGTCTTTTTGAGACAGGGTCTCACTATGCAGTTCAGGCTGGCCTTGAGCTCGCTTTGTAGCCCAGGCTGGTCTTGAACTTGCAACAATCCTCCTCCCTCAGCCTCCCAAGTGCTGGGATTACAGGCATGTGCCACCATACCCAGCATGTTTTAATTAACTACAGTAACACCTTGAATCACAAGTAGCTTGTTCTCCAAGTGTTCCACAGGCAAGCAAACATTTGTAATAAATTTTAACTTGATGAATGAGCAAAGTCTTGCAATACAAGTAGTACATGAGGTACATGAGGCCAAATGTCACAGGATCACCAGTGAGCTAATGGTTCTCTCTCTCTCTCTCTCTCTCTCTCTCTCTCTCTCTCTCTCTCTCTCTGTCTCCCTCTCTCTCTCTCCATGGGATTGTGGGTGGTCATCTCTCAACAGCAAAAAGCTATGAAAGACATTTCAGAGGAAGAGGAGAAAAAAGCAGGGAAATCTCTCACTTCAACTGAGATTAGAGACATATGTAAAATGTGGGAAATGGTGTAAAATTTTGTGGAAAAGCACCACTTGAGTAAGACTATAACAGTGCAAGTGATGAATCTGTTTAATAACAGTGCAATGTCACATTTCCATGAAATCCTCAAAAGAAGACAAAAGTGTCATTGGATAGGTTCCTTCTTAAATTTGCACACAAAGAAAAAGATTCCATCATGCCAATCCATAGTTAGCATTAGTGTAGTGAAAGTCGTCCTACCACAATAACTCTCCTCTCTTTTGTCTCCCTCAAACCAGCCATGAAGTCAGGTTTTCAAAGGTTAGTGCAGGTTAATTTGTTTACCTTTCTTTATATTTTGTATTTTCTTTATTATTTTGTATTATGTTACAGTATTGAAATCATTTTTATATAAATATTTTTGGGTTGTGGAATGAGTCATCTTAATTTCCATTATTTCTTACAAGAAAATCCACTGTGACACACAAGTGCTTTGGATTACAAGTATGTTTCCAAAACGAATTATGCTTGCAGACCAAAGCTTTATATTTGTGCTTAAATTGCTGTTCTTAAAGCACTTAAGGCTCCTTTCAAGATTTCTATCAGCTACACTCTACAAACAATGTTCAAGCTAAATAACTGTTTCTCACTAAATATTACTTTCATTTATTGCAAGAATTACAATGGCATCATTTTATGTTGATACAAGTACGAAGCAATTAATTTATGAGATAAATGTGCTTTTGCTTCTGGGCTTTTGCCCTAGGAATAAAATCACCATTTACAACCTAGTTTCTATTACAATATGAAATTGAAATTCCAAGCTGCTTTAAAAACTAATTTGTGGATAAAGCGTATTTATAAACTCAGCATTTTATCCAAGACCTGAGGGCGAGCCTGTATGCACAGTGCTGAAAAATCTAGAGGGAGTGGGGACAGCGGAAGAAACAGGTCTTCACCTGTTGAGTGGCAGAGATAAGTGGAGTTTTAGAAAATTAGCTAGACATAGTGGGTGGTGCATATTTACAATCTTAGCTACTCAGGAGGCTGAGGTGGAAAGATTACAAATTCAAGCCCAGCATGGATAATTGAGACCCTAACTCAAATTTTTAAAAAAATATTAAAAGATGGGAATATAGCTCAGTTGTAGAACAGCTCTGGGTTCAATCCCCAGTACCACAAAAAACAAAAAGTTTTAGGTAGAACTACAGAAGGATAAAGAGATTCATAAAGTCAGAAAAGCTAAGACTAAGCTCAAAATATGCATTTAAAGCAATACCAATTTTATGACAAAGAGAAAGAAAAGGATTACAGTTTTACCCTAAAGAGGAAGGAAAGGGTACACACAGAAAGAGGAAAAGAAGCATTTGGTGACAATCTGGCAGTTAGATAACACATCTGATGCAATCCTTACAACAAGCAGATATTGTCTTATAAGAGATAAGTAAACTGAGGCTAACAAATGTATTATAAAACATGGATACTTTTAGACTTAGAACCTAAATCTAATCTATGTTCGTTTCACTACACTACATTGTTTTAGACTTGGAGAGAGAAGACTGTGGAAAATAAACAGATACAAGAAGAAAACAAATTTCATAAAGCACAATGTGAGGGTGGGTGTATTATGACAAGTGTTGAAATCTAAATAGTCATCATTCTGAATGTTGAGTCTGAGTTGCAATGTGGATACTTCTTTTAAAGCTCCAGAAAGAATGGATGTAAAAATTGATACCATAGTACAATGTCTAAAAAAAGTCAATAAATGGCCATTGCCACTATTTGTTATCTCTATTAACTTTCCATTAGCACTACTATGTGCTAATATCTTAACACTTTATGGTTAGACAGCTGGGATTTCACACATCTCTTGCATCTATACTTAATTTGTTCAAACCTTAAAAAATAATTTCAAAACTTTACTTTCCTTCTTTCCAGTAACTTAACTTCACCTTGACAGAAAACTTCCACATGAAGAATTAAATTGACTTTGATAGCTGGATTGCAAATTATAGGAAAATTGAAAAATAGATCAAATATTTCCACTTGCTGAGATAAAAATGTTTCAGACTCTATTTTCACCGCGGGAAGCACAGAGAAAAATGATTTTTTAAATTAACAATTGGAGTTATGACATTTTCAGAAAAGGTTCTAAAAAACAAAGAGCATAAAAAATGGCACTTGAATACCAATTTGATATCTGTCAGATCTAACAATGTCAGACGGTTGAAAAGACTTCTGGAAAAGATTTTAGAGTTTGAGTGAAACCAAGACAAAGGGAAGGGAATGTAGAGAAAACACTAGGAAAAAAGTCATTGGAAACTCCACAGTCTAATCCTGATTCCCCTAATTTCAGCTTTATCAGCAAGTAATTTTATTCCATTTAATTCAAGTTCTTGGAAAATAATTAAAAGCAAGTATTTTATTACATGTTATCTAGGTTTTATCTGGATCATCCTATATGACTCTCACAATAATCTTGTTCTCAAATCAACATTAGGTGCTATTAAAAAGATTTCTTCTCTAACAACATAAAACTCATAGATGAAACCAGTCAAACACCATTAATCTACACTTTAATGATGTGCCTGATATAGTTTAGTCATCACAGTCAGTGCTTTACATGTATGAACTCTAGTCTTTGGAAGAAACACGCAAAGGTTTTGTTTTTTTGTTTTTTTGTTTTTTACTGGTATGGAAATTGAAGCTCACAGAAAATAAAATCATTATTTTATAATTCAGTATATCCATCGTGTGTTGCAACGGACATGCCAAATGCAATGGCTGATGATCTCAACTGAGGTTTCTTTTGGGGGTGTGTCTTTTTTTATGAGCATCCTAAAAAATCATACTAGGAGCCAGACGTGGTGGTGCATGCCTTTAATCCCAGCACTGGGGAGGCTGAGGTAGGCAGAGCGTTGTGAGTTCAAGGCCGGCTTGGGCTACAACGTGAGCGAGGCCGGCCTGAACTACATAGTGTGACCCTGCCTCAAAAAACTAGGGCTGGGAGCTTGGCTCAGTGGCTTAAGCTCCTGCCTGACAGATGCAAGGTTGTGAGTTTGATCCCTGGTGCCACAAAAAAAATAAAAATCATGCTAGGGTGTTATTTTTCAGTTAGGTCTTATTTTCAGAGAAATACAGCAGTAGTTTAGAGGCAGCGATAATAGTGTTAACAATTATTTATTAAGGACTTACAAACTATCAGACACCATGACAGGGACTCAGTTTGGCTTTGTCACAATGATCTGGGAACTGTGGAGATATTACTGTCTCCAATGTATAAAATAAGGCATTGAATAAGACAATTGCCAAAGTCACAGCAAATTAAGTGAAAAGTAAAATGGTGGCCTAGTTTCTGAGGTTTTAACCACTAAACCTATCCACAGCCTCAGATCAGATACTTAGGGTTGATGTGGTAAGTAAATAAGGCATGTGGAGGAAAGGAAATTCAGAATGAGCACAATTTGAATGAGAACAAGAGAACCAGTGGTAGAAAGAAAAAGTGGAAATAGACTTTCGGGGATAGTGAAGGACAATTTAATTAGCAACCAGGTCGAATGTTAGAAAGAGTCGTTGTAAAAATATTAAGTGTGGCTCCTCCTCCTGCCTCTGCAGTGAAGATATCCATCCCAGGACTCTCCCTCAGCCCTGCTCCCCGCACCTCCTCACCCATTTCTCCACAGGCTCAACACTTCCATGGCCTTGATTACTGAAACCAAAATGACAAGTTTATAAATATTTCAGTCCCCTCCACCCCACGTCCACAATGCTTTGGCTCAAATGTCTAACTTTGTAAGCATTTCTGTTTGGATGACAATGAGCTCAACTCGTTTGAAATGGAATCCATCATCTCTTCTTCTAGTCCAGTTCTTGCACCTGACTGCTAATCTGATAACAGCCTGTCAATACAGTTCTAATCAGCAAGATCTGAAACCTCAAACTCCTAAGATTTGATTCTAAACACTCTTTTGGACCTCAACTTCCACACAAGTTCCACAGACCCTCCTCACCCTCCTGTGCTTTGGTATTGCTCTCTTACTTTACCTGTGCTTCCTCCACATCTATCTGCTGTTTTGCATTTTCTCACTTCGCCAAGCATAAAGCCCACTTCGACAGGCAGCCAGATTAATGAATTACTCTTGGTCTATTTCTATATCTCCATTCTAATCATACTTTAAACCACAAGATCGTCTTCCTAAAGCACAATTCTCATCAGTTCCCCCACCCCCAAAAGCATTCAACAGTTTCCTAGGAATTACCAAGTTAAGGAAAAAACTATTAGACTTCTCAGATCAACTCAAATTTCAAGGATTTTTCCCCCTCTATGATACAAGGACAAAATCCCATGTCCTGTATTCAGAATAAGCACCTCTCTTTTTTCCTGCTCAAGTTTGGCCTCCTAACTGGGACCTTTAGCAAGGTGTGGTGGTGCACGCCTGTAATTTCATCACTTGGGAGGCTGAGACAGGATTGTCATGAGTTCAAGGCCAGCCTGGGTTACATTATGAGTAAATTCAAGGCCAGCCTGAACTACACAGAGAGATCCAGTCTCCCCCCGCCACAAAAAAAAAAAAAAAAAAAACCCTAGGACCTCTATGCAAAATGCAAAGTACAGGTAATTCAACAAGTAGGGATATGAAGAAATGAATTCTCACGCACACAGTAAAGAGGATGAACTGTCACAACATTTTTGGAGGAAATCTGACAGTATTGTACTAAGCTGTGTTTAACCTCTGACAGCAATTTCACTTCTTAAAATTTATCCTTCAGAAAAACCCACAAAATTATGCAAGAATTATTTATAATAGCAAAATTTTAAGATACTTAAAGTAGTTACAAAAACAAATTATGCTATATTTATTTTATGCTATATTTAAATTATAAAATGCTGTGTATCCATTAAAAAGAATGAAACAGAGTAGACAATGACAACAGCTAATAATTATTAAGTGCTTTCTAGGAACAAGGTTCATTTTTAAGTGTTTTGCAAGTATTACTTCACAAAAATCCTAAGACTTAAAGTAGTTACAAAAACAAACTACGCTATATTTATTTTTATGCTATATTTAAATTATAAAATACTGTGTGTCCATTTAAAAGAATGAAATAGAGTAGATAACGACAACAGCTAATAATTATTAAGTGCTTTCTAGGAACGAGGTTCATTTTTAAGTGTTTTGCAAGTATTATTTCACAAAAATCCTAAGACATGAATCTGCATGTATTTAAGTGAAAACATGCTCATGACACACTAAGAAATGAAAACCGCCAAGTGATGTGTAGTATGCCAAAACACATCAACAGGAAAAGAAAAAAAGGAAAGAGAAAAACCTCCTATCCCATGCTACTAACCGTTCTCAACAGTGGTTACCCTTTAGAAGTTTTCAGTATGTGAAGTGAACTGAACTTCCTCCCTTTAATCTCTATTGTATTACACAATATATATTTTAAAGAATGTAGTACTTTATGATTTAAAAAGTTACAAAATACACATTACATAAAAACTATACAGAAATACATTAAATTGATTTTAAGGTACACTGTTTTTCTTTTTCCCGTTGTCAAACATTCCATGTTACTTTTATGGTTTTTGTGGTTTGAGTTTTAATGCACAAAACCTCTACTTTACTTGCAAGATTCGATTAAAATGCAACCCACTAGTGCATCTTATGCAGAGTAAACTGTATGGATTTGGAAATCTCATAGAACAAAATTAATGAAATCTGGCACACATCACCTTAGTGACGTTGTATAAATGATTTATCCTCACTGCCTTCTCACTTGTTGGAGACAATTTCACCAATATCAAGAGCTTCAGTGAGGATTAAATAAAGTAACATTTATGAAATATCTAGCACAGTGGCCACCATAAATAAGGTCTCCCATTAAAACTGCCTTCCTTCCTTGGAATATCGGAAACTGCTCTCTTATTGGAAACTCAATAAGCTTTGATAGTAGCTAAATTAGCTAAGGAAAAATTTATCATACTTTCCTGCCCCAAGTGATGAATTTGTCTTATGGCAAACTTCTGAATGGCTGCGAAGGCAGCTTACTCATAAATATCCCTCCATTCTGCATAGGGGATACCAGGAAACAGTACTCCCACAGTACTTTTCGTCACTGAATTTCAAGAAAATCCGAAATTAAGTAAACGGAGAGGTGTGAAACAGAAGGTGCAGCCCATCAAAAGAATCAACACTTTGACTTATTGTGTAATTACAACTCCCCCAATGAATAAAACTTTCTTCAACAATTCTAGCTGTTATCAATAAGCCAGTAGACCAAATTTAAGCATCTTTCCTCTGTACAATCTGACTACAGTACCAGACGACTCCTATTTTTTTTTTTTAATTCAGACACACACAAAAAAGCTAAATCTGGAAATATTCCAAATAACACATTTACTAGTTGAGAATTTCCCTTTTGCCTCAGCATGCTAAAATTTAAAAGTAAGGCTCTAGGTAACTTTCACATGAATAATGATGTTTAATATTAGGTTTGACATAAATGGGAGTTCTTATAATTAAAACCTTAAGAAAAAAAAAGAATTTGGTGCATGAATAAAGTCCTTATTTTTGAGGATCCCAGATAAGTCTCTTCCATTGACGCTTTTCTGGGGACTGTGCTCGTTAGTCAAAGTCACGGGGCACATTATTACCCCAACTCGTTAGCGAGCCCCTGGCTCCACGCACGCTCTGCTCTGTAGCAGCTGGTGCTGGAAGCACCGGCCCGCCCGGCGGCACCGCCGCCTGTCTCTGGCCAGTGGCCTCGCTGGCTTCAATTTTTAAACACTTTGCAGAGCTCTGACCTAGAGAAAACAGAAGAGGTCACTTACCTTGAGAAGCGAAGTCAATCTAGCCAACTTCCGGTTTTATTCCCACATGTATCACTTTTCACCGGTTGGGTGGAGCCAATTTACTCGGTAACCAGAAGCGAGCCTTTGCCTGGCGAAGCCGCAGAACTTGATTTTCAAGACCTGCACGGTACTATACTAGCTTCAAGACTCCTTTCCTGAAAACTAAATATCTAAATTAACTGAAGTCAACTAAATTAACTAAAATTAATTAAATTTGGACTGTTTCACCAAAGAAAAACTTTTTAACTGACTATTCTTTGCTTTACTGAAAAAATTCTGTTTTGTCTTTCACTCCAAAACTATTTGAAAATACATACCTTTCATTAAAAATTTAACAAATTAATGGAATGCCCGGTTAAATTGGAATTAAATTTTGTAGTATCACTATTTGGGACATACACATGCTTTTTAAAAACTTAAGATAGATTTTTTTTTTATCCGAAATGCAAATTTACGCTAGAAATTTTCATTGGTTGTGTATTTTACGTAGCAACACTATCTCTACAAATTGATTCAGTTAATTACAAAAATTTACAAGGGTCAGATTTCATGAATTCTATAACGCAAAAGAGTTTTTTGTTTTTTTGTTTTTTGGGGTTTGTTTGTTTGTTTGTTTGGTAAAATATACCCTGAAATGTATGACTTTTTTTTGAGACAGGTTGCTTTGTAGTTCAGGCTGGCCTTGAACTCAGATGTAGTCCAAGCTGGCCTCGAATTCATGACGATCCTTCTGCCTCAGCCTCCCCAGTGCTAGGATGACAGGCGTGTACCATCACAACCAACCTTTTGCTTATTTTGAAACCTTTAATTTTTATGTTTTACAACACTGTTTTGTTAAAGAAAATTTTCAGGGTAAGAAGACAGTGTATCTAAAAATATTGAACACCACACTTTCAGCCTGTGACTAACCTGCAGACTGGAAACAGATTATGACACATAACTCGGTCACTAACACTGGTAAATTTTCTAAATCCATTTTGAAAGGAGAGAAAAAAAGAAAAAAGAACGTTCACCATCACTTAAAATTTTCTCCATAAGAACTTGCCACAATTAACAAAAGCCCCTCTTCATAAGAGTTAAGTAAAGATAACCCAGAGCTGACTTCCTATTCTAAAGCTGCTTAGAACACAAATAGTTTTAAAGGAAGTCAGACATCTCCAGTCTTTTCATTCAAAGCCTCAGCTTGTGAGTAGCTATCTGCAGATGCAATTACACCCTTTCTGAGAACAGTCCCCTTGTCACTTCGCATGCCAAAAGTATAATAAAAAACCTATAAAACAAGGAATTCTTAGGATAGTTTATCATATTGTTACTTCCTGAAGCACTCTTAGGAAGCAGTCAAAATAATGGAAGGGGCTGAATAGAGAGGCCAGTTCTCTGTAAAGCCTGGCTCTCCAGACCTAGCACTTCCTCCAAGTTCCAGCTGTAACTGCCTCTTATCGCTCTGTCCCAGAAGTTCACTTCTACCCCGCTCTTGTTTCATCAGCTGCTTCTCAGTTGTATAAAAGAAATCCAGTTTACTAAAATGCTTACTAGAGCTTGGACTCCAAGAAATCAAACTCATAGCTATCCTACCAGATCCTATTTATGTCTCTAAATCATCAGTTCTCAAACCTTTTGGTTTCAGAACCCCCAAGAATCCCAAGAAATGCTTGTTTACTGGGTGCTAGTTAACAATACCTTTCACTAAAAATTAAAGCAGAGGTATTTGTTCATAAATTAATGTGCAAAGGATGATAGGTTCATTACATGTGAACGCAATAACTTTTTACTATTAGTGTACCTTAATGCTTTTTTTTTTTTTTTTTTTTTTGGTTCTAGGAATCAAACTCAGGACCTTGCACTTGCCAAGCAGGTGCTGTGCCACTGAGCTATATCCCCAGCCCCATTAATGACTTTTAAAAATCTAAACTTAGTGAAGAGTATTTTCTTCTCTTTTCAAACAGGTCTCAGTGTGTAACCCAGGTTGTCCTTGAACTCACAGTGATCTTTCTGGAATCACAGGTGTTTACCACCATGCCCTGCTTTTTTTTCTGAAACAGTGAAGAGTATTGATTGTCAAAGGACAAAATACTCCAACAAATTAGTTTAAAGATTTTATTTGGATTTGTTCTCGATTTTAGAATCAGGCAATGTTTCATTCCATAAAACAGAATAAGTGTTCCAATGTCAAAGCAAAGAGGTTGATTTTATAGACCAAAAAAGGGTTTAAAACGGCAGAAACTAAAATAAAAAAGCAGATTGGTCACTTTGAAGTTACTCCCAGAGAGGGAGACAAAAAAAAAAAAACAGGAAAATAAATGACTGGTTAACAGATTATTCCAAGTTATCTTTAGTGTGTATTGGGTAAAGTAGAGAGAACTTCATTATCATGCCCAATAGAATTGGGCTGTTAAGCAAATTTGGCTG
Source organism: Dasyprocta punctata (assembly GCA_004363535.1). Taxonomy (NCBI): domain Eukaryota; kingdom Metazoa; phylum Chordata; class Mammalia; order Rodentia; family Dasyproctidae; genus Dasyprocta; species Dasyprocta punctata. The sequence continues at coordinate 15,448 of RJWM01022279.1, read as the reverse complement.
TTATCTCTAACCTTCATTTCTCTGAGGATCAGATATATAGCTTAGTTTAGTTTGGCGATGTGGAACTTTAACATAAATGACTTCATTTTAATTTTACCCTGGTCTGTGCAGGAGCTGACAAATGAATATCATCCCCTTCTAATTTTTAGTTAACAGTACTGCTGTTTAAATTTTTTGCAAATGTGCTCAAAGACACCTGGATTCCCTTATGCATAATATTATGTAACACTTAAGATAGCCACTGGAAAATTCCACTATATATTCATGAGAGAAGAGAATGAATAGGGCAAATAAAATATAGCAAATATAATAATTTTCATCTAACGAGAACCCATTCGACTTAATCCAAATTGCACTCTGTCTCCAAGTAAAAGGTATTATCTTGGACATTCCATACCCAGCAGTGAATGCCAAGGATATGCATTTTTAAGATACTATCCAAGATCAGGAAGAAAAAGTAGCAGGCAGAGTCCTAAGCCAGACTATTAATTCAACTGAGATCCACTGTCAAGTTTGAATGAGGTCTGCTAGACCAAACTTAAAATCTCCACTGTCCTATTATACTCAGCATTACATAAATAATTGCATTCAAGCAGAATGATTCCAATTAGTTAGACCTCACCTCAAATCAGGAAAATCCAAAATGCATCACCTAGAATGGACGTATTCTCACTTGACCTTAATTGTCCCCATCTCAACCAGCCAAATCCCATCCTCCATGTCCACTGCTATCATTCCAGTTTATACTTTCATTATTCTCAACTAGACCATCATCATCATCCACTAAGTTGCTCCTGTTTCTCTTCAACTTAATCGTGCCACACGCTATGTTAATCTTTCTAAAGTATAACTCACATTTTATACAGTGGTACCTCATTTGACAAACTTAATTTGTTCCACGATTTTGAAAAAGATGGCCACGTTTGTGTTTGTACAGGAAAAATGGCCATGATCATGTTTGTCACCTAATGTAGAATTTGCAAACAAAAACAAAATCTTGCAGAACACTTGTTGGTGAACCAAAATGTTTGCAAACAAAAGTGTTTGTGAACTGGGACAGTGAATGTAGCATTCTTCTTCATATTTTTCTTACATAATGGACCTAAGTTAGTGTACATTATGTTCTTCTGACACAGTGTAATTCTTAAAGTACTCAATATAATGTGGTTTTCTTATAACAGATAAATATATGACACTTCTCTACCAGCCCTGGCTAGAGTCATTGTCTATGTATTCAAAAACATAGCCAACATCATTATTGAAACCCAGTTTTGAATTATTCAGATAAAATTGATCTTTTCAAAGTATTTTATTTTCACTGCTGTGTTTCTTCCTCCCTTTATGAAACCAGGTGAAGATGATCTGAAGTCCTAAAGATTTATTTCCAAAGTAAATGCATAGATAATAGCTCTAGAAATAGGACATTACCTTGTATTGATTCTTTTCAAGTGCAGTATTCGTTGTGACAAACTGTTCTGTGCACTGCATAACAAGTAAACATTCTGGACTCCCACTCTGAAATACCAAAATCCTTCTTCTCCTCCGTAATGATAATTCAAAAAAGTTTCACCACACTAACAAGAGAGAACATACTTAGAACACTATTCCTCCCCAGTAAAGAAGAGTATTGTTTCTTCAAGTGGACAGATAAACCCAGAAGCAGTTTGGTTTATAATAAATACAAAAAGACAGAGGAGGGGCTTGAGGGGTAGCTCTGTGTAATCAGCATAGTTAAGGGGATATAGCTCAGTGGCGCAGCACCTGCCTGGAAATTGCAAGGTCCTGAGTTCGATTCCCAAAACCCAAAGTCCCTCTGAACAATCCTCTATGTTTTTGTTTCCTCAAGCAGTTGCAACCACAGCTGTGTATTCTCCAAGTCTTTATACTGAACTCTGGGGCTTTTAAACGTTTTCTTTTGTTTTCCTCTTTTATCCTTTTTGTTTATTGGTTGTTGTTTGCTTACTTGTTTGTTTTGTTTGGGTTTCGGTTTTTTGTTTGAGGTGTTGCTTTGTGCTTTGAATTTTTTACACCAAATTCTTTCTCTCGCTCTCACTCTTTTTTATTTTTTTATTTTTTTGAGACAAGGTGTTGTACTTGGGGATTGCAAGGAAAACAATTTATATGATACATCATTTATAGTTGGTTTTTTTTTTTTTCAGCACCAGGGATCAAACTCACAACTTTGCACCTGCCAGATAGGTGCTTAAGCGATTGAGCCACATTCCTGGCCCTAGTTTTTTTGAGGCAGGGTTGCACTATGTAGCTCAGGCCGGCCTTGCACTCGCATTGTAGACCATGCCGGCCTTGAACTCACAATACTTCTCCTACCTCAGCTTCCCAAGAGCTGGGATTAAAGGCGTACACCACCACGCCTGGTTATAGTATCGTTTTATAATAGTCACCCAAAGAGTTAAATACAAGACGTACAAGAAATCTGTCCACACACTGAGACCCAAGGAATCCAGTTGAGGGCCTGGATCCCACAGCAATGTCCTGCATGAGTCCAGCAAAAGACCTAGAGCCCATAACAATGCCCTCTACGAGTCCAACTGAAATCCTAGAGCCCATGACAATGACTCATGTAAGTCTGTTTCACGGATCTGTGCTAGGAAGGCCCAAAGGTCTGGTAGAAGCCAGAAATATGTGCTAGCAGGATGAAGGTTCTGTGCCAGTAGGTTGAGGGTTCTGCACTGGAACCAGGAAGCAACACTCAAAGTAAGAACCAGAGCTCCCCTGGAAAAGTACCACAGCCATCTTCAGAGACAATAAGGTCCTCAGTTCCTCTGATGATGAGAACAGCCAAGTTCATATCAGGAAGTCAGCGTGATAAGCTTCTCCTGGAGACTGAACAGCACATCATCTCCACTCCAGAGCCAAGAAGTGATAAAGACCAGAGCTCCCCCTAAGTGAGCCATAGCCATTCTCAGCGACAAGGTCCTAAGCTCCTCTGATGATGCAAACAGCCAAATTCATGTCAGGAAAGAAGCTCAACAAGCTCCTCCAGCAGAACCAATGGCAACAGGAGAACCAACAACATCACAGAAAACCAACAACACTTAGGGAAATCCACAACACCTAACTCCTCCTCTCCAGTTCTCCTTTTTATCTTGGCAACAATCCTCAGGTGGGTCATCCAGACTCTGCACCATGCTGATTCAGTTCAGCTACTATTGCAAGTTGACCACCAGTTATCAGTGCCACCACACAAGGTTTCACTATGTGGTTCAGGCTGGACTTGAATTCACTATGTAGCCCAGACTGGCCTCGAACTTGAGGTGATCTTCCTGCCTCAGGCTCCTGAGCTCTGGAATTACATGGGTGCACCACCATGCTTGGCATGTCAAATTCTAAATGCAGATTTCTGTTGGACAAAAAGAAATAGTTAAGTCAAACAGATACATGACTCTCATTGTGAGAGGTCACTTTGAATAAGGAATTATGATTATCCAACAAATACTTCATCAATATCTACTATATAGCAAATTCCATGCAAAGTACTAAGCTATTCCTAACAAAGTAGATCCACATCTACACTAATATAGGGTGATTCCTTAGATGGATGATAGGCAGAAAGATAGATAATTAATTAATAGATAATTTATAGATGCATAATTATCTTATTAACCAACATGCTTACATATATGTTCCCCTTACTGCCTTCCAAATACCTGACCTAAGTTAAACACAGCATTGTCCAAAACCCAGAATTACATATTTCATGAAGATGAGTCCAGTTCCTGCTTGCCAAAACTTGTACTTTCTCACATCTTCAATTATCTCCTTGATGAGAATAATTTTTAAAAAGCTCAAAGTATATCATTACAAACTCTGCTGTTCATATTGTCTTTCTAAGACAGCTGATCATCTCACCACACAAAATACAGTATTTTCTCTTCTACAATATCAACATCCTAATCACTGGAACCTATGTTATCTAACATAAATTCTTTTTTTTTTTTTTTTTTTTTTGCGGCACCGGGGATTGAACTCACAACCTCGCGCCTGCCAGGGCAGGCGCTTAAGGCGCTGAGCCAAACTCCCAGCCCTGGTTTTTTGAGGCAGGGTCGCATTATGTAGCTCAGGCCGGCTTTGCGCTCGCGTTGTAGCCCAAGCCGGCCTTGAACTCACAACGCTCCTCCTACCTCAGCCTCCCGAGTGCTGGGATTAAAGGCGTGCGCCACCACGCCCAGCTATCTAACATAAATTCTACAAATGTCCCTAAATTAATGCTCTTGAGATGGGGAAATTATTCTGGATTATTTGCTCCCACCTCACAATCTAGAAAGCAACTCCTAGCTACATATGTGAGGCTTCAGAAAAGGGAACACAAGAGGGTGTTTCTCAGCAGTGAGCAGAGTGCATCCTACATAGAATGAACAAGGACAGAAATACCATTTGTTTCTCAGATGTGACTAGAAACTGATCTTGGAGCCTGAAGGAAGTATGGGTAGGTTAATTCCTCCTCTTCAACCTCACCATAGGATACAGTAGTTTGACTATCCTTTTATGCCCAATGTTGAATGCAGGAGGAAAAACACTTTTCCCAAGAGCCTTTAGCTACAGGAAACCTAACAGCAGATACCAGATGCGGTGTCTGGATGTCATGGCTTGTGTCTAGATGCCTACTCAAAGCCTCATGCAGTCATGGGGGAAAGGGATTTTCAAAGGTGGCAGAATCTAATGTGTGTGATTAGCAGATTGGTCTGCTGATTGGTTTGGCTTAGTTTTGGCTAGGATTAAGGGTGCGAGTGCTACACTTGTCCTAGGGCAGGGAGCCTGTGTACAATATAAGGGACAAAAAGAGTCTTATCTTCTTTTATCTTTGTTGCTTTTGCTACCTTGTGGACCCCATGAACTGTACTCCTCTGTGATGCCCTCTACCAAGTCACCCTGCCATGGAGCCAGTTGATCATGGACTGAAACTTCTACAAACTACAAGCCTAATAAACCTTTCCTCCCTTAACTTTGACTGTTGGATATTTTCTCTCAGCAATGAGAAAAGTAGCTAAGACACCTGACAAGGCAACAATATCAAAATAAGGAAAATGAACCCATGCTTTCCATTAATCAAAGCAAGTGACTAAGAAATCTGTGCCAAAATAAGTGGTTAAAATAAGGAACCCTGGGAACCCAGAGCAGCAGGAGAGAGGGGCAATGAAATGGGTCAGGAGTGATGATTTGGGTAATTCTGGAATGGAGCACAGAAGCCTTCAGGGACTTTTTATTTAAGATTGAGCTGACAGGCAAATCAAGAGCTTCTAATGCCAGACAATAGAATGGGTTGTCACTGTCGCCATGTGGTCTTGGGGGGTGCATGCAATGGGCCCAAAGTTGGTAGGGCTTCTAATAGGATAAAACAGAATGAATACCACCTACTTCCTGTTTCCTTCCTAATGGTCCGGAATGTGTAGAGGATTTTCTTTTCTTTTTATTTTGTTTTCTCTCTTTCTTTTTCTCTCTCTCTTTTTTTTTCCTCTTTTTGTTTCTGTTTCGTTTTGTGTTTTGGGTATCTGGTTTTATGTTAGTTTTTCTGTTTTGTTTTGTTTTGTTTTGTTTTCCTTTGCTTTGTTTTGTTTTGTGGTACTGGGGATTAAACTCAAGAAGCACTGAGTTACAACTCCAACCCTTTATTTTATTTTGAGAAAACATCTCACTAAATTGCACAGACAGACTTTGAACATGCTGCCATCCTCTTGCCACAGCCTCCCCGGTGTATTACAGGTGAGTGCCACCATACCTGGCTTTCTTTTTAGTTGTTTTTAATTGCATGAATACTATATCTGCACATTTCATTGAAGAAATATGAATATTTGCATAAGTTTTTCTAATCCAGATTAGTTTCAATTCTTTTATTCAGTTTTATATCTACTTAGAAGTTGAAAAAAGACCATGCTATTCCTTGTTTCAAAATCATTAATAGTACCAATGACTTACTGAACAAATGACTTAAATGGCCAAGTCCTCCAAGAACTGCCCTTACACCCTCTCCAAACTCACCTTTCCACAGTCTCTGCTTCACACTTTATGGTCAGGCCACACTCCATTACTTGTAATTCATAGCACATGATGTGTTATCTTTTGCACCCAAAGTTCCCAAACACCATCTTGCCTTGGCTGAAAATCCGCAAACTCTCACCTATCTTTCGCTGTCCTGTGCACAAAAGAACTCAAGTGAATTGCTAAACTAGTGGTGGCTAACTTTTACTTTTACTAAGTTCTTTCAAGAAACTGGTATGGCAGAATAGCACTTGCCTGGCAAGCATGAGGTCATGAGTTCAATCCCTGATGCCAAAAAAAAAAAAGAAAGAAAGAAAGAAAGAAAGAAAGAAACTGATATGTGAGCTACACAGCCCCCATGTGTTAGCAGTGGCCCTGCTGGGCAGTGAGAACAGGGAAGGAGGCCACTTCCCATGCCCCCCTGAGCCAGCTGGTGTGTGAACTGGAAGAGAAGAGCCCCCTCCCCAGCCTCACCTATGCAATTGGCTGATTTGGAGGAACACAGGCTGAAATGATAACAACTGAAGTAAAGAAACAGCCTAACTCTTGTATCGTTTGATTGACTTCGCAAGCCCAAAGCCAGTAGTCTGAGCGACTATTTAGAGGATAACATTATGCAACATAGTAACTATTGTGTATTTCCTACTATCTTATCACTGTTTTATTTTGTTTCATTTTATTGTTCTGTTTTATTTTATTGTTTTGTTTCATTCCCTTTAAAATAAAAAAATAAAAAGAGAAAGAGACCAGTATGACCCTACTGGGTTTTCTGATCTCTCACTCCTTCTGTTCTCACACTCCTTTTTTGCTGGTGGAACTCTTTCTTCATAGAAGGCAAAGATTTTTCTATGAAATACTGGCCATATTTGAGTGATCTAAAAGACCTCAACTCATGACTACAGGAACTGGAAGAACCCACCATCAAGGACAATGTTCGCAAGCTCCATCTTACAGAGCTTTGCCAAGATGAAAATAGCACTCAAGGTGGAGCATCTGGGTGGGGCTGGGGAGCTCGTGTGGAGAGGTAGAAAAATAAAGCAAGGCAAGCAGGGAGAGTGCACACTCCCAGATACCCTTCTGAATCTAGGTCTGTATAGGCTGAAAGTTAGCCTGATAGAAAGAAATGTTTTCTATAGAGAGCCCTTGCCAGACCTTGCCTCAGTCCAGGAAGTTTAAATTTGTAACCCCATGGAAAAGTTATTAGAATTCTAGTGAGTTAATTCTAATCCAGCACCTCCAGTGCAACCCACAGTGAGAATAAAGACACTAAGGCATATTTATAGTTATGGGGAGCCAAGGGTTTCTAAGCCCAGACAGTATAAATGTTCATTAGAACAAAGATCACAACTCAGGGCCCAACCAGAGTTTTATGAATTCTGCATGAGGGCAATGGCTCGGGGATGGGTGACAGTGAGAGCGGTGGGAAATATGTGAGTGTGTGAGCTGGGCTATCTAGGAGGCCTGAGATCACCTCTGCAATATGCAGAGGAAAAGAAATGCAGACAGAGTAATCTGCATAACACAACCGAGAGAGTATCTAATATTTTGGGATCAGTGCTTCAGCTCTGATGTACAATCTTTTCTGCCCTGGGATGTCATAGCCTCTTATCTCAAGATTCAGTCCCAGCTGACAGCATGGAGCACTATTCTTCATCCCGTCCAGCCCAGCCATGTTTTTCAGGAGTCACTGGGCGGGGAAACAGCGGCTGTTGCCTTGCTCCAAAGATCACAAATCAGCTCCTCAGCCAGCACAATTTACGTGGCTTAAAGTCATTTGAAGGGACAAAGAAATAGCCTAGCCAAACTGTATTTATCAATACATGGAGATAGGATCAATTTTATTCAAAATGGAGATAGTTGCTCTTCTTTCAAAGAGAGTTGTCCAGGTAGTTTCACCATTCTCTGGTCTCCATGAGTGTGGCTTCACAGTGGCTAATATTAAGATTGTTTTCTTTTTAAGTGATATCTGTGACACTTTCAGATACTGCTGGGCATTCACGGGGTTACATACTCTTTATCCCATAGTTTAAACTATCAAAGTACCCACTTGTTCCTTTGTGGCAGCAAAGCCATCTATATTTTGGTGTTCCTAATTCCAAGTTTTACAAGTAATTCCCCTTGGCATAACCCCAAAGTATATGGATCATTTTATACCTATCTACTGCCCTTTACCTTCTAGCTTCTGACTCTGAGATGCTATATGACTCTGCTCCACTTCCCGTCACATAAAAGGGAACAGTTAGCCAGGTTTTTAGGCTCATGCTTTCTTTTTCTCTTCATCTATTCATTATTCATTTTTTCAATCTCCCTTATACTTTTGGTAGTAGGGCTGAACTCTTCCTTTTTCCTTTTATGGCATCCTTGAAGATGTCAAAAAAGGGTTTGAAGATCAAAGGTAATCAAACTTACTGAAACAAAGGTGAGAAAATATGGCTCAGTAGATACACAAATGATTTTATGAATCCACAGCGCTTACTGTATTTACCCTAAATATCCCACAGCAACATGATTCCTATTCAGATACATTGCATAGCACAGATTTGCACCAGATCTCCTTGTCTCAGCAAACTAGATAAAACTAATTTTAGCAAGGATCTACTTCAACTTTCTACCTCTGCCCCACAAAGTTACTTATCCAAACATCTGATTTCAAAGACTCTCTACCATAGTTTGAGGTCAACTTTTGCATGTGTCTTCTTGTCATGATACCTTAGATCTCCAATCTTCCACTTCTTTCTCCATCCTTGGGCAACCTAAACACCAATCAAACCAAATTCTTTGTAATTACTCAAATGTACAAGCTCTATCATGCAGGCACCTTTTCTCACAGTGCTCTTCCTTTCCACAGTGATCCTTCTGCATTGAATGCTGCTGACCCATGAGTCAGGGTTCAGTTTAAAAGTTACCTCTTCTATGAAGTCTTTCAACAGACTCTCAGCAGAATCAGCCATTCCGTCCCTGGACTCTCACCACTCTGTGAATGCTCCAGTCTATCATCTGTTACTTTTTACTGTACTTAATTGCTTTAGATCTGTACCCACCCAATATTCTCTGAAACTTAAAAATTTTTTATTGTCTTCAGTTGCTTTAAATTGACAGCTGTGTCCAACACATGGCAGGCATTTAAACACCTGGTGCATGCATGAAGGAAAGAAGGAAGGAAGGAATGATAAAACAAAAGGATATCTGTTACAAAAACAATGATAAAAGGAATAGAAAAATTGCACTTTACCTGAATGAATCCCATGTCTCTCATCCATGTAGTCCACAAGTTTGGAAGTGTAATGAAGAGCCCTAGAGTGATGGATTAAAAGAAGCAGAAACAGAAGTGAATGATATTATGGAAATTAGATCAGTCAATCATCCAAAGCACATGGGTGATTTGTTCCAAAAAAAGATCACAAAATGGCATAAGACTATGACACAGTGCCTGGCCATATGAACACACATGACTCATGTACACAGAAGTAGAATGCTTCCTCAGAAATTTAACAATCTAGACTTGCTGTTTTACTTTGCCCTTGTTTTACCTTGGTCTATTACTGATCAGACGTTGCTAGTTCTTGGCAAATCTACTTTGGCTTTTGTTCTATTAAGTCTAGTTTGCTTTTAGCATTGCCAAACATCAGAGTTTTGTATTGTTTTTTGATGCTCCAAACTGGCCCAATCTTCTCTCTCTCTCTCTCTCTCCCTCTCCCTCTTCCTCTCTCTCTCTCTCTCTCTCTCTCTCTCTCTCTCTCTCTCTCTCTCTCTCCCCTCTTTTCATCATTCATCTGGATACCTTTACTCCAGTCTCTTCCCTCCCATCAGTCAACAGCATTCCTAAGAACTGACCACACCAGTCGTGTAGGTGCTTGGGAAAGTTTGAAGCAGCCTGTGGCTCTTAGCCATTGTCTCTGGGTCTAAGCAGCTAACAGACTCTTTTCTGTTGCCCACAGTGGGCCGAGTGCCCTTCTCGCCTAGGATGAGATGTTTTCTTTAAGATATTGATAAGAGGAGCCTAAAAACAGAGCACTAGATAAATTCCTGATTTGGATTACTGATGACTTCATCCCTCACAAGGCAAAAGAAGGACAATCAGAGCTACAGGAAAAGCTGTAAGATGCACCTAGAGAAAGAAAACATAAAACAGGCCATGTTTTTCTCTAGGCCATGTAATGTAACAGTTTTTAGCCAAGGAAGAAGCCACCTTTCTAATCAGTTTCCCTCTACCTTTAAAAGCCCCACTACAAAAAACTTGGCATACTGGGTCTCAAATGTCTTCTATCAACCAGCAGCATCAGCAGTCCCTGGGAATTTAGAAATGCAATTTTCCAGGCTCAACATACTCTTCCTGAATCAAAACTCTGGGATTGTATCTGGTAATCTACGATCTAAAAAGTATACCAGGTAACACTGATGCAAATTAAAATCTGACAGTCACTGGTCTAGAGAAAAGATGGATTTAGTTCTATGAACAAAGACTTGCAATAGCAGCTCTCAGGTTTATAAAAATCATCTTATGTTTGATTAAGGGAAGATCTTGGGACCGCCCCAGAGAAGAGAGTCAAAAGGGCTGATGTGGGTCCAGAAGCTCATTTGAAGAAGTGAGCTGAGTAATTTTGAGCAGGCAGTCCACAGACAACTCTGAAAACCTGTCCTCATTGGTCAATTCTTAGTTCCAAATATATGCAAGCTTTCTGCAACCTTTGATTCTGTTGACCACACTCACCCCTGCGATCCTCTTTCAGTATTCTTCCTACTCTACTGATCACTCCCCATTCAGCCCATTCGGTCCAGGCTCAAGATAGCATCCACGGTTGGGATTTCCTCTTCCATCTGCCCTCCCTTCATCTCTTGCTCCCCTTCCCTTTTGCAAAAGATCTATCTCCCTGTTTCCCATCGTCTATCTTTTATTCTGCTCCTTATTTATTCTTTAGGCTTCTCATATAAGAGAAATCATGCAATATTTAAACTTGTGTCTGATTTATTTCACATAACATTATGATATCGAGGTCCATTTATTTTCCTATAAAAAACACAAATGCATCATTCTTTATGGCACAGTAGTACTTCATTGTATATAAATGCCACATTTTCTTTACCCATTCAGGTTGATAGACTGGCAGGCCACTTCCAAGATTGAGGTATTATGATGAATTGTGCTAGTATAAACATGGATATGTATATATCACTGTAATATATGTCTTTAATTCTTTTGAGAAGACACCTAGAAGGGGAATAGCTGGGTCAAATGGAATTTCTAGTTTTAGTTTTTTGAGGAATCTCTATAATGATTTTCATAATGGTTGTATAGTTACATAGTTTATACTCCTATCAACAATATAGAAGGGCTCATTTTTCCCACAACCTTGCCAGCATTTGTTATTTCTTGATGATAGGTATTCTTTCTAGTTAAGGTAGAATCTCAATATTGTTTTAATTTGTACTTCTCTGATGGCCAGAGATGTTGAACATTTTTTCATGTATTTATTGACCTTGCATACTTCTTCTGAGAAGCATTTCAGTTGCCTAGCTTTTGATTCAATTGGTCTTTTATTTGGAGGGGTCTAATTTTTTTTAGCTCTTTATATATTCTAAATATTTGTCGTCTATCCAAGGAATGGCTGGCAAAAAAAGTTTTTCCCATTCCACAGGTTGTCTCTTAATTCTGTTGGCTGTTTCTTTAGCTGTGCAGGAGCTCTTTAAGTTGATATGATTCCATTTGTTGATTCTTGGTATTATTTTTTGTGCAACAGTTCAGCAAGTCCTTTCCTACACCTAACTCTTCAAGAAGTTTAGCTATCTTATCTTTCAAATGATTAAATGTTTCTGTTTTAACATTTAGATCATTTTTATTTTAGTTTGGTAAAATAAAACCAGTAAGAGAAACTCATCTAGCTTCAATCTTCAGCATTTAGATAGCTAGTTTTCCCAGTACCATTTGTTAAAGAGACTATCTTTCCTCCAGCATATGCTTTTGCCCCCTTTGGCAAAGATCAGACAGCTTAATGTGCCTGGAGTTTGTTTCTGCATCCTCTATTCTGTTCCACTGATCCAGGTGTCTGTTTTTGTGCTGGTACCATACTAGGATTACAGGTATGCACCACCACACCTAGGCATCTCTTGGCTTTTAAGGTATCTGAGTAACTGGTCACCAACATCAGACCTGTCTTCAGTTCTGACACTCTGCCTCACACTGGTCACTTTTGTTGTGCACACTTTCAGCAGAATTTTTAGTTTCCTGAATTTCTGTTTGGTACCTTTTCATGGATTTAAATTCTTTGCTGAACTGGTCATTCATGTTTTATACTGTTTTTGTTTAGCTCACCTAGTTTTTTATTGGTGCCTTTAGCAAACTTGCTGACCATTTTGCTTATTAACTCCATCATGTTTAGTTATATCTTCCTTGAGCTCACCAAGCATGTTATTGGTCTGTTTTTTAATCTTCCCTTTTATCATTTTAAATGATTCATCTGTGTGGCATTTGATTTTCTATCCCTCAGTGCCCCAGTGATCAGCTTTGGAAGAGTTAGGGTTTTGAAGCACTTCATCGCCTTGTGTTCTCATATTTCTATTGTTACTCTATTTTGGTTTCTGTACTGAGGCTTGCAGGTGCTTATAGTGAAAAGACTTAGTTGCTAGTATGAAGATCTTTTTAAAAGTTCATATCTACTTTCCAGTGATGTCCTCTGGGCATGGTTAAATATAGTCCTTTGTTTCTGTCCCAAGATTCAACACTTTCAATAAATAGATGGTGTGGGAAATGGGAAAATGAGAGAAGAAAATTTGAAATATTAACAATGGAAGATGAGAAGGAGGGGAGGAAAGTAAGAAAGAGAATCATAATAAGAGTAAAATAAAATTAATAGAATTAGATAAAGGCAACAGAAGAGAACAAACTAGAAAAAGAGAAAAAAGAGACTAAAAATTGAAAGAATTAAAAGAAAAAACTAGGCAACTAATTTTGGACCCCTCCTGTCTCTCAGGAGCTATTTCTATTCCCGATCCCCCATTCCTATTCTCTAATAAATTTCCCTACTCTAAAAAAGAAAAAACAAAAAAACTGAAACTTAAAAAAAAAGTGAAAGCCAGGCGTGCCTATAATCCCAGCACTCAGGAGTCTGAGGCAGGAAGATTTCTGTGAGTTCAAGGCCAGCCTGAACTACATAGTGAGACCCTGTCTCAAAAAAAGAAAAAGAAAAGAAAAGAAAAAAAGGATTCAAAAATTCCTCTGAATATTTGAACAAGTGGATTTGCAGTTTTGGAATCCATCAAGTCATAGTTTTTTCCTCCTAGGTTTACAGGCTGTGGTTGTGTTACTGTAACTGTTAAATGATTTGGGGATCTGTTGCAACCCAAGACTGAGGCACTGGAAAGTCTGACAGGGCCTATATGTGAAAGAACAAGATTTGTAATCAGATCAGCTTCTTCTTAGAGTAAATGACCTGTTAGAGAATCGCCCCAGCCTTCCTGCTGACTCCCAAATACCAAAAAGCTGTAGACCTAAACACACACCTGGAAGGTCAACTTTGAGTAACACTGAAGGTGCAGAGTAGAAAGGGAAATTTCAAAAGCAGCCACCAGGCCAGGTTGAAGAAAGGAACCAGGGGTAGGTAAGTAGCACGTAGAAACACTTTATGAACCTCAAGTTGCAGAAGAGTCCTGGAGATGGCCAGAAATAAACAGCTGCTGCCACTGCCACTCTGAAACCAGAATTGCTAACCATCCAACGCCAGGAGCCAAGAGCACCAGCACGACCCTCAGATAGGTGGGGACAAAGTCAGAGGCCACCAGGGCTCAAAACCATAGCAAAGACTGCTCCTTCTCTTAGGTTCATTATCATGCTATCTATTGTGTCCTCATCTCCAACAGTCCCTGAAACACAGCAGATGTTTTATAAATGGAAGTCAAGAGGCTCCCAAAATCCAAATTCTAAAAACAGAATCATATGCAATCCAATAAAAAAGAGAAAGAAGTATCTGGTATGCATTGTTAGTTTTTCCCCAAAACTCATTCTCCCTTTTTCTTCCAGTAATAAAGTCTCTTTCTCCCTTTTTGGCCAGGCAAATACGCACTTCCTCCAGTCTCCAACTTTAAAGCCAACTACTTTGTCCATATAAACCTTTTTTTTTTTTTTTTTTGCGGCACCAGGGATCAAACTCACAACCTCAGGCCTGCCAGACAGGTGCTTAAGTCACTGAGCCAAACTCCTGGCCCTAGTTTTCTGAGGCAGGGTCACACTATGTAGCTCAGACCGGCCTTGCGCTAGCCTTGTAACCCAAGCCGGCCTCAAACTCACAATGCTCCTCCTACCTCAGCCTCCCGAGTGCTGAGATTAAAAGCGTGTGCCACCACGCTCAGCTTGTCCATATAAACTTGCAAATGCTGGGTCTTTCAAACAATTTTTGCTCCCCATCCACCCCAGTTTTGGTTTTATGCATGTGTCTTGATGCTCCAAGGATTTACCCAACTCCCATCTTGCTAGGAGGCTAATAAAAGACATAGGAATATATTGGGTTCCCAAGCTCATCCAAGGTAAGCTCTAAGTCTAGACTCTTACTATCTAATGCGCTCACAGCATATGTATTATTATAAATAACCTGCCTGCACCCGCGCTGGTTTCTAACTCTGTTTTGTTGGCCCAATTGGTACAACTCAGCCTAATCCAAGGTCTCTTTCCTTATTATTCTACAGAAATGTAGAAGACCTATCATGATACCTTGTGTAACTTGTCCTGTGTTCCTTCTCAGAGATAGTGAACCTGATTTCCTACACCCTCAGCACCACTTTGATGATTCAGTCAACTGTTTCTTTTTTTTTTTTTTTTTTTTTTTAGCGGAACCGGGGATTGAACTCACAACCTCGCGCCTGCCAGGGCAGGCGCTTAAGGCACTGAGCCAAACTCCCGGCCCTGGTTTTTTTGAGGCAGGGTCGCTCTATGTAGCTCAGGCTGGCCTTGCGCTCGCGTTTTAGCCCAAGCTAGCCTCGAACTCACAACGCTCCGCCTACCTCAGCCTCCCGAGTGCTGGGATTAAAGGCGTGCGCCACCACGCCCGGCAGTCAACTGTTTCTTAAGAATGAAACTTTTTCTTTTTGCAGTACTGGAGATTAAACCCGCAGCCTCTTGCATGCTAGGGCAGTGTCCTACCACTGAGTTACACCTTCAGTTGAAGAAGGATCTTCTAAAAATGAAGAATAAAGTATAGCATCGGTCAGAACTATCATGGTAATGATGCAATGAATCTGGAAGATGATAATCTGAGGCCTCATCTTGAGGTTAAGGTTTACCCACTTCTAGATGCAAACCTTTTAAGTTTACTTGAGGAATAATACACGCAGGCCCAACACAACTCTCTTTGTGAGAGGTGCTGAGGTATCTTCTAATGGAGAATTTATCCTAAAGGATTCAGGCACGACAAACTGATTCAGTAACAGAGAAGGAATAGTTGTGAACTGAGTGGTGTTTTTC
>RJWM01022278.1:10137-34043 GCA_004363535.1 Dasyprocta punctata | reverse complement strand
GAAAAGGGGGAAAGAGAAAAGGGAAAAGGAAAAGATATAAATCTGTATATATGTATATGTAAGATAACTAAAATGAACACTTGGCTGAATGTATTCGTTATTGAGAAAGAACAATTAATACTCATATGATTAGATCAATTTTACATGTCTATATCTGTTAATGTAAGTAACCATTTTAAAGATAATGATACACAATATTTCAACCATTGTCAAGTTTGCATCATCCGATTTTGTAAACCTGCAATGTTACTGTTGTGTGTTTACTCTAGTCGTTTGCTTGTCTCTTTGGTTGTTGTCTTTGTTTTATTTGTCTTTTTTTCTGTTTTTTCTTCTCTAAAATAAAAAAAAGAAAAGAAAACTCCAGTGTTATTCCTATTTCATCTATCTCATTTAGTTCTGTATTTGTCCTAGGTGGGATGATTGTCTGGGGTTTCATTTTGTTTGTGTGTCTTGTCATTTTCTATTTTCTCTTTCATTTTATTTTCTTTTGTTTTGCTGTCTATATTGATGTTTGCTGATTTCTTATAGCAGATAGCCTTATCCCTATTTTTGAAGCTTCCCTAGGAGATATCTTTTTTTCAGGGACGTTCTCTAGATGTAGGTGTTTCTTGATAGCTATCCGAAGAACCTACCTTTCCAATTTGTAAAGGATGCAAAGGTACTATTTGATTCAGCAACAAATCATTTAGTACTGGACTCTCATGAAGATTATCACCCCGTACAATCACAGTGTTATCATGCAAGGGAGACAATCTGATTATCAAATGTATGACATCCTGGTTAAAGTAGTGTAGTTAGTAATGACATAGTTTCAAGTACGTCTTAAGTACTGACAAACTATGGTAATGATTAACCTGGTACCTCTGGTCAAATGAGGAAACTCTAAAGTTACACAAAAAAATCAAACATATACCATGCTCTTGAATGCAATGCTTTTCCCTTTAATGGGGTGATTTTACCCTTCTGCAGGGGTCATGGAGGTTAGGATGGGTAGGGGACAGGAGAAAGTGAAGAATGAGGTCAAATACAGTAGAGTCAATGCTGGGGATGAAAGAATGATCACCCTAGTTTTAGCAAACTGGAGGACACAGGAGGGAAAGAATGAAATAGTATGTAAAGGAATTAGAAAGAAAATAGACATTTACTCACTTGAAAATTTTAATTAAAAAATTAGGTATTGAAAAAAGAAAGATCAGTAAAAGAAACACAAAAGAAAGTTAAGAAACCTAAACAGTGAAAAAAAGAAGAAAGGAGAATGAAAAAGAAAAGATGCAAAGAAATAAGAGAAATAGACCTCTAAAAGAGAGAAGAAAAAAGAACCCCCCCAAAATAATCACAAGATAAAAAACAAAGCAAGATGACATCCAGTCAGACAGATGAAGACTAGCCAATCAGACAAACAAGGGAGAATAAAAGTAGTAAAATATCTCTGATGTTTACAGTTCTATGATAGTGTCCATATCAAATCTCAGACATGTTCTGTGTACTACAGCCAAGTTTACCATGGGAAAAGTGCTGGTTATGGAGCTGATCTTGACATCTGGATGTGGGAACTGGGACTGATCTTGTGTTGGCAGAATTCTTTAGAGCCCAACTGCTAGCTCCTTGCTGCGGTTTCAGAAAACTTCCATGTTGCTGGTTAATTGCTGGTCTAATTATTGTGCTCTCTACAGGTGTGTGTGTGCCCATGCACCCGAGACCCAGTCATTCTGAATTTTAGTGTTCCAGTTGCTCCACCTTAAAGCGGTGTGTGTGTCCTTATTCCTTTTATTTCTTTCTCTTGTTTAATTGTTCTGCTTAATGTTTCCTGAACCATGTTGACTAGGGGTGGTTATAGAGGACATTCTTCTCTTTTTCCCAATTTTACAGTGAAACTTTCAGTTTTTGTCCACTTAATAAGATATTGACTGCTGATTCGTCATAGATGCTTTTTATAAAATTGAGGAAAAGACCTATTTCAATTGTCTGTAGGGTTTTTTATCATCTGTTGGTGTTGGATTTTGTCAAATGCTTTTTCAGCATCTATTGAGATGATCTTGTGTTTTTTGTCCTTGGTTTTGTTGGTATGGTGTATTACATTTATTTACTTTTGTATGCTGAACCATCACTGCTTTCCTAGGATGAAACCTACTTGTTATTGGTGTGTAATCATCTTGATGATATGCTGCATTATGTTTGCCAGTATCTTATGGAGGAGTTTTGTGTCTGTGTTCATCAGGCTGATTGGCATGCAGTTCTCATTTTTGGTTGAGTTCTTTGTTTTTGGTACCAGGATAATGCTTCTTTCCAGGAATGCATTTGAGAGTATGGCTTTTCTTTCAATTTTATTGTAGAGTTTGAGGAGTAGGAGTGGTAGATTTTTCTCCGAATTTCTTGTAAA
This sequence comes from Dasyprocta punctata, assembly GCA_004363535.1. Classification (NCBI taxonomy): domain Eukaryota; kingdom Metazoa; phylum Chordata; class Mammalia; order Rodentia; family Dasyproctidae; genus Dasyprocta; species Dasyprocta punctata. The sequence continues at coordinate 31,663 of RJWM01022278.1, read as the reverse complement.
TTCAGCAGGGAATCCATCAGGACCTGGCCTTTTGTTGTTGGTGGTGGTGGTAGATTTTTAGTTACATCCTCAATTTCATTGACTAATAAATACTGGGTTATTTAGAATTTTTATATTATCTTTATTCTGCTTTGGGAATTCATATGTATCTAGGAATCTGTCCATTTCTTTTGTGATTTTCATCTGATTAAAATAAATGCTCTCAAACTCAGTATTGATGATCTTCTCAATTTCTGCAGGATCCATTGTGATGTCACCCTTTTCATTCCTAATTGCTTCAATTTGAATCTTTTCTTTCCTTTTCATAAGATTGGCTGAGGTTCGTTTAAATTTTCAAAGAAAGAACTCTTTTAATTCATTGATCTTAGTATTGTATCCTAAGTCTCAATTGTGTTAATTTCTGATCTGATCTTTATCATTTCCTTCCTCATAAGGTTTTAGGATTGGCCTGCTGTCTTTCTAGAAACTTGATGTTCAACATTAACTGTTTATTTGAGTTCTCTCTGTTTTTCTGATGTGGGATTTCACTATTATAAATTTGACTCAGAGAACTGGTTTCATGGCCTCCCATAAGTTCCAGTACATTGCATTGGCATGATTAATTGTAGAAACCATCTTATTACTTCTTTATATTCATGTTTGGCTCATTGGTTGTTCAGGAAGTTGTTATTAAATTTCCATGTGTTTATTTTTTGAGGTTTCCTTTGTCATTGATTTTCAGTTTCATTGTACTATATTCTGATAATATGCATGGGCTAACTTCAGTTCCTTTATGTTGCTTAAGCATTTTCAATGAGCTACTACCTGGTCTGTGTCTGTGGCATACTGAGGTTCCCCCATTACAAATCTTTAATACTTATTTAATATTTCACATCTATTTATGTTTGCTTTCTATATGTGTTTGCACTGCTTTTTGGTGCATATATATTTATGAATGTTGTCTCTTCGCCTAGACAAGTATGTAGTAGTATGTAGAGACCTTCTTTGTCTCTCTTGAGTAGTCTTGGCTTGAAATTCACTTTGTGCAAAAATAGAATAGTACTCTTTGTTTTTTTATGCGTTCCTGTTGCATGGAGTGTACTTTCCATTCTTCCACTTTCAGTCCATGAATTTCTTTTTCAGTTAAATGTATTTGTAGTATGCAGCACACTGTTGGATGTTGTTTCTTGCCACTCTGCCTGCCTGTTTTGAATGATGAATTGACACAATTTACATTGATGATCATAACTGATACATATTGATTTATTCTTGTCATAGTATTTTCCATTGTTTGTTCCCTTTGTTTCCCCTCTGTTTAATTGCTTGCTTCAATTTGTAGGTTCATTTTGTTGAGGTTCATGGAGCTGGAATCTTCATTATCTCTTTCTAGAATATCCTTCAGATCATTTTAGACGGATTTTTAGTAGTCATGAGTTTCTTCATGTGTCCTTTTTCATAAAGTATCACTTCTCCATCAATTTTGAAGGATAGTTTTGTGAGGTAAGTCGATCTGCACTGGAGGTTGTTTCTTCTAGAGCTTCAAATACTTGAAGCTCTCATTGATTTAAGGTTTTGTGTTGAGAGGTCTGCTGTGATTATGATGGTTTTCTTCATAAGTGATTCGCATCTTTTCTCTAGCAGCTTTTCGTATTCCGTTCATATTTTTATTTTTTATATTTTTTATTTAAGCAGAAAAAAGACATATATAACAAAGACAAAAAACAAAACAGACAAACCACTAGAGTAAATGCACAACAGTAACATTACAGGTTTACAAAACAGGATGATAGAAACTTGACAATGGTTGCAATAATGCGTATCGTTATCTTTAAAATGGTTGTTTGCATTAACAGATATAGACATGTAAAATTGATCTAATCATATCAGTACTAATTGTTCTTTCTCAATAACAAATACATTCAGCAGTGTGTTCGTTTTAGTTATCTTACATACACATATATACACATATATATCTTTTTCTTTTCCCTTCCCTGTTTCCCCATTTTCCCTTCCCAGTTACTTTTGCTCTTCGAGCTGTTTGTACCTTTCCATAGTATTTATTATAGATTTTGGATCATATACATTTTTTCAGTTACTTACACTAGGGAGAAAATATGGTATTTACACATATGGGTTTGATTTATTTCACTTATGAGTATGGTCTCAAGTCGTGACCATTTACTTACAAAAGTCTCAATGCAATATTTCTTAATAGCTGAGTAGTACTCCATTGTATAAAAATACCACATCTTTTTTATCCATTCTTTGACTAATGGGCACTTGGGTCATTTCCAAGATCTGGCTATTACAAATTGGGCTGCTATAAACATGGGTGCACAGATATCACTGTGGTATGATGATTTCAGTTCTTCTAGGAAAATGCCCAGAAGAGGGATAGCTGGGTTGAATTGGATCTCTTATCCTAGCTTCTTGAGGAATCTCCACACTGACTTCCACAGTGGTTGCACCAGTCTACACTCCCACCAACAGTGGAGAAAAGTTCCTTTTTCCCCACAGCCCCTCCAGCATTCGCTGTTGCTTGATTTTTTAATCTTGGCCATTCTTTCTGCAGTGAGATGGAATCTCAGTGTTGTTTTAATATGCATTGCGTGAATGACCATTGATGTTGAACATTTTTTCATATATTTATTTGCCATTTATATTTCTTTCTCTGAGAAGTGTGTATTCATCTCAGATGCCCATTTTTGGATTGGGTACATGAATTTTAGGGGCCTGATTTCTTTTAATTCTTTGTATGTTTTAGATAGAAGTCCTTTGTCTGACGGACAATTGGCTAAGATATTTTCCCAATTCGTGGGTTTTCTTTTCACTTTGTTGGAGATACCTTTGACATGCAAAAGCTTTTTAGTAAGATGAGATTCCAGTTCTTGATTCTTGGAAGTGTTTCCCGTGCAATTTGATTTTTGTTCATGAACTCTCTGTCCATTCCTATGTCATCGAGATTTTTACTTACTCTGTCTTCTAGTAAGTTTAGTGACTCTCATTTAATATTCAGATCTTTGATCCATTTTGACTTTATTTTAGTGCATGGTGATAGGCATGGATCTAGTTTTAGTTTATGTCATATAGAAAGTCAGTTTTTCCAGCACCATTTGTTCAAGAGGCTATCTTTCTTCCAAGGTATATGTTTGGACCCTTTGTAAAAGATGAGGTGGCTAAGTGTGTTTATGGTTGTGGGTATATCTTCTAATCTATTCCATTGATCTTCAGGTCTCTTTTGATTCCAGTCTGATGCTGATTTTATCACAGTAGCTTTGTAGTATAGTTTCAAGTCGGGGATTGTGATGCCTCCTGCCTTCGCTTTGTTGCCCAGAATTGCCTTTGCTATTCTAGGTCTTTTCTGGTTCTAGATGAATTTCAGGAATGCTTTCTCTAGATCTGTGAGGTAGGCAAGTGGTATTTTGATTGGGATTGCATTAAATCTGTGTAATAATTTTGGAAGAACGGCCATTTTCACGTTGTTTGTTCTTCCTACCCATGAACAGGGAATACCCTTAAATTGTCTGAAATCTTCTTCGATTTCCTTCTTTAGAGTAATGTAATTTTCACTGTAGAGATCTTTTACTTCCTTTGTTAGATTGATTCCTAAGTATTTCATTTTTTTTTTGGATGATATAGTGAATGATGTGGTTTCCCTTATTTCTCTTTCAGCGACTTTGTTGTTTGTGTACAGGAATGCTATTGATTTTTGAGTGTTCACCTTGTATCTAGCTACATTACTGAATTTGGTTATTACTTCTAGAAGTCTTCTAATGGATTTTTGAGGATCTTCTATGTAGAGTATCATATCGTCTGCAATTAATGATAATTTCATTTCTTTCTGTTCTCTCCTTATTCTTTTTATTTCTTTCTCTTGTGTAATTGCTCTGGCTAAAATTTCTAGTACTATATTGAATAGGAGAAGTGATAATGGACATCGTTGTCTTGTTCCTGATTTCAGGTTGAAAGGCTTCAATTTTTCTCCATTTAGTAAGATGTTGGATGTTGGTTTATGACATATGGCTTTTATCAGGTTGAGGTAGAGACTATCTATTCTGATTTTCTGCAGGGTTTTTATCATGAATGGGTGCTGGATTTTGTCAAAAGCTTTTTCTGCATCTATTGAGATGATCATGTGTTTCTTGTGTTTTGGCCCTGTTGATATGGTGTATTACATTTATTGATTTGCATATGTTAAACCATCCCTGCATTCCTGGGATGAATCCCACTTGATCATGGTGTATAATCTTTCTGATAACTTTCCATATTCTATTTGCCAGTATTTTATTGAGGATTTTTGCATCTATGTTCATTAGGGAAATTAACCTGTAATTTTCTTTTTTGGTTGGGTCTTTCTCTGATTTTGGTATTAGGGTAATACTTGTTTCCAGGAATGAGATAGGGAGACTTGCTTCCCTTTCTATTTCATTGAAGAGTTTGAGGAGTGTTGGCATTAAGTCTTCCCTCAATTTCTTGTAGAATTCAGCAGTGAATCCCATGGGCCCAGGCTTTTCTTTGTTGGTAGCGTCCTAATTACATTTTTAAGTTCATTAGCTGAAGTTGGATTATTCAGCAGCTTTACATCTTCTTGACTCAGCTTCAGTAATTCATAGGTTTCTAGAAATCTGTCTGTTTCTTCTGTGTTATCAAATCTAAGTGAGTAAAGGTTTTTGAAGTAGGTGTTGATGATCTTCGGTATTTCCTCCGGGTCTGTAGTGATTTCACCCTTTTCATTTCTTATTGCATGAATCTGAGTTTTTTCTTTCCTCTTCTTGATAAGGTTGGCTAGGGGTCTGTTAATTTTATTTACTCTTTGAAAGAACCAACTCTTTGTTTCATTAATTCTTTGTATTGTTTTCTTAGTTTCAATTGCATTAATTTCTGCTCTAACCTTAATAATATCCTCCCTTCTTTGGGCTTTGGACTTAACTTACTCTTCTTTTTCTAGAAGTTTGAGGTGCAGCATTAGGTTTTTTATGTGTCTTCTTTCCGTTTTTCTGATTTAGGAGTTTAGCGCTATAAATTTCCCTCTGAGGACTGCTTTCATTATATCCCACAGGTTCCAGTAATTTGTATTTGCATTTTCATTCAATTGTAGATATTGTTTAATTTCTTCTTTAACTTCTTCTGTGACCCATTAGTTATTTAGGAGGGTATTATTTAATTTCCATGTGTTTATGTGGTTATTGTAGGGGTTTTTTTGTCATTGATTTCCAATTTTACTGCACTATGGTCAGATAATATGCATGGAATTATTTCAGTTCCTTTGCATTTACTTAAGCCGGTTTTGTGAACCAGTATATGATCTGTTTTACAGAGTCACCCATGTGCAGCTGAAGAGAATATGTATTCTGGTGTTGATGGGTGGAATACTCAGTACACATCTACTAGGTCCATTTGTTCACAAGTTTGATTCAGTTCTGTTATTTCTTGTCTGATTTTTTGTTTGGTTGTTCTGTCTCTCTTTGACAGTGCGGTGTTAAGGTCCCCCATTAAAACTGCACTATTGTTTATTTGATTTTTCATGTCTATTAAGAATTGTCTTACATAGTTGGATGCTCCCATGTTTGTTTCATATTTATTTGTGATTGTAATCTCTTCCTTTTGAGGTTTTCCCCTAACAAGTATGTAGTGACCGTCTTTATCTCTTTTGATCATTTTTGGTTCGAAGTTCATATTGTCTGCAAACATAATAGCTACCCCTGCTTTTTTCTCGGTTCCTGTTGGATGGAGTATTGTTTTCCAGCCTTTGATTTTTAGTCTGTGAATTTCCTTTTGAGTGAAATATGTTTCTTGTACACAGCACATTGTTGGGTTTTGTTTCTTAACCCACTCTGCTAGTCTGTTTCTTTTTATTGGTGAGTTGAGTCTATTTATATTGATTGATATAACTGATATGTACTGGCTCATCTCTGTCATGATATCTTTGTGTGGTTGCTTTCCTACATTTTCTCTTTAATTATTTTGCTCTGCTTAGTGGTTTCCTTTTGTTGTTGTTCTTAAGATTGTGGCTATCTTTGTCTCTTTCCAGAGTGTCTTTCAGTACTCTGTGTAGTGTTGGTTTGGTGACCATAAATTTCTTCAGTTCTTCTTTGTCATGAAAATATCTTATTTCTCCATCAAATTTTAAAGATAGTTTTGCAGGGTACATGAATCTTGGTTCAAAGTTGTTTTCTTTCAGGATTTGAAATACTTCAGTCCGAGCTCTTCTTAACTTAAAGGTTTGTGTTGAGAAGTCTGCCGTGATTCTGATAGGCTTTCCTTCATAGGTGATCGGTTTCTTTTCTCTGACAGCTTTTAGTATTTTGTTCTTGTGCTGTATTTCTGATACCCTTATTATTATATGTCTGGCTGAAGTTTTATTTTGGTTATGGTTAATTGGAGTTCTGCATGCCTGAATTCCCTGTATTTCAGATTGTCTACACGTGTTTGGAAAGTCTTCTGCTATTATTTCTGTGAATAATCTTCTCAGTTCATTAGTGGTGATTCCTGCTTTTTCATTGATGCCTATTAATCTTATGTTATTTCTCTTGGCATCATCTTGCAGCTGTTGAATTTTTGTTTCTTGGTTCCTTACTATTTTTAAGAGATCTTTTCTTTCATGGCCATGATGTCCCATGCTGTCTTCAAGATCTGAGATTCTATCTTGAAGTTCATTTAAGCAGTTTTTCAAACTTTCCATGGAATTTTTATTTGCTGCATTTCCCTTTGCATCTGTTTCATGCATTCTGTTTGTGTCTTATGTTGTTCATTCAAAGTTTGGATCATTTTCTTAAGTTCTATTTTTTTATCTTATTCTTCTTTAGATACACACATTTCTTTAATAATGATTCTTATTTCATTTTTTAGCTGAGATAATATTTCTGATTTGAATTTCTCTATAGCTTCATCGAGTTGTTTCTTTACTGCATTTTCTATCATTTCAGAAAGTTCAATTTTGTGACTCCCACTGTCTTTCATTTCAGTGTCTCTTTTGTTTGTTCTCAGTGGGCTAGGGGACTGAGACTGCTCTTGGTCTTCCGTTTTGTCATTTTCTTCTAGAACCTATGTGCCTCTGTGTCCTGCACGGCTGACTGGTTGTTGCCCTGGTGGTTCGCGCTGAGCCGTGGGACCCAGTAGAGGTTAATCTTGTGCACAGTGTGGGTGGCCTCCTGGGGCGTGTGAGTGGAGCCTCCACCTTCCTTGGTGGAGGCCAAGGCCTCCCAGTACCAGGGAGCTAGGCAGAGTGTACCCTGGAGTGTGGCACCACCTGACCCTAAATCTGGCTGCAAGGATTTCAGGGGTTCTGCTCTACCCGGCAAGCCTGGGCAAGTCCCATGCCTACAGTGCTGGGGCCTTGCTTCTGGCTGGCCCCAGCACTGTAGGCCACGAGCTCTAGGATGCGGTGTGGACTGCTCCACTGAAGTATGGAGCTCGCATGCGCTCTGCGCTCTATGTTCATATTTTTAATTTCTGAAATTTTTACTATGTTATGCCTTTGTATAGCTTCTTACTTGTATGTCTAATACTTTTTCCATATTTGAAAATTTTTCCATTTGGTCAGTAAATTTTTTTTTGCTTTTTGTACTATCTGCCTGTTGACTCTAATCAACTGTATACTGTTCTTCTCTGCATCATCTAGCAGCAGTTGGAATGATTTTTCATGACCCCTTGATATTTTTAAGTCTTTGTTTTGTGATTGCTAACCATAAGCCTGTCTTATAGATCTGATACTCTATCCATACATTGGGTGATTCTGCTGTATATATTTTCAACAGAATATTTAATATCCTGGATATCTGCTTCTATCTGTTTCATGAATTTCATTTCTTTCCTCTCTTGGACATTCATGGTTTCCATTATTTTCCTAACTCTTCTATTTATTTTTATGTGTACCTACTCTAGATTAACTAATCAAACTCTTCATTATGTTGTCATCTCTTTTTCTAAGAAATTATTCTTGTTAATTTTTTCTATAGATTCATTCATGGTATTGTTACTTCTGCTGCTACCATTTCAGAAATTTCATTTGGTTGGCTTCTGATTTCCTCCATATCACTGCCCTCTGGACTTGCCCTGATTGGCTGGAGGTGTGCGGTTGCATCTTGCTTCTGTATCTTCTTGCTCTCTTTTTTAAAAATAAATTTTCTCTACTTATCCTTGTAAATTGTATATTGTGGGTAGCTTTTTAACTAATATTACAACTTCCTTAGGAAATGACTATTTCTCTGAGATATATTCTAGGTGTAACTGGCTCTTCGCTTTGAGATGGCACTGAGATTCTACCTTTCCAGTTTATTAGGGATGTAAATTTGATGTCTAATTGGCCCAGCACCCAGTTTTTTGGTGCTATACAACAGTAGTGTTTTTGTTGTCAGACAATCTTGGTGTTGGCATACAAGGAAGAACACCTGATCACAGCAGGAATTGTACCCTGGCTAAAGTAGTATAATTGGCAGAAACTGAAAAGCTGTTGTAACTCTTAATTCAGTACTTTAACCATAGCAACAAGACATATAGTTATGGAACAAAATTCAGCACAAACCAAGAACTTCTATACTACTATGGTTTGTGTGTGGATGCTCACACAAAGCCTTATGCAGTCATGGGGGCAGGGGTCTAGAATTTCTTACTGATTCATAATCCAATGCTGGGATTATGGGTGTGAGTGCTACACCCACACTAAGGTGGATGTGGCCTATATACTATATAAGGGACAGAAAGAGGATGCTTTTTTGCCCTTGTTGCTTTTGCTGTTTTATGCTGCCATGAACTGTTGCTCTCTGCCATGAGCCACCCTGCCTTGGAGCCAGCTGATAATGGACTGAAATGTCCACAAACTGTGAACTAAATAAACCTTTCTCTCCCTAATTTTGGGCATCAGATGTTTTGTCTCAGCAATGAGAAAACAGTAGTCAACACATATGCAATGGGTTTCACCTTAACAGAGCAATTTTATCCTCTAGGTGGGGAGGGATTTATGAATGGAAAGCAGACAAATACAGAAAGACATGTATAAAAAGATTTCAGAAACAAGTCTGAAGGACAAAGGAAGAGCACTGAAGTTTTGGGAACATGGAGGAAAAGGAGATGAAGGAGAAAGCAAAAGAAGATCGAAGTGAACCACAAAAACTGAAAACAATGTTCACTCTCATGAGAAAATAAAAAAAAAAATAGAAAACGACAAAAGCAGAAAAAAAGTAAAGCAAAACCAGCAAAAAAAAAAAAAAAAAAAAAAACCTAACAACTGAAAAATATTTTTCTGACCACAAACCTGTGGCTGAATTTTCATGTCCACAGTCCTGTAGTAATGTCTAAGTCAGAGCCCAAATCTGTGCTACATAACTCTGTAAGTCTGCAGTAGGATTAGACCTGGATGTGGGGCAATCTGAACGAACCTGAAGTAGGGTCAGTGTTGGGTACCAATTCTGTGCTTTTTAGTTTCTCAGACTTGCAGGGCAATTGTGGTTCCTGGCTGTGGGAACTTGAACCCAAATCTTCAGCCAGCAACACTCTGGATAACTCTTTATGACCCCCTACATGTCCTTAACCTGCATGACTTCAGGGCCATCAGTTACCCAGTTTCTGTGGATTTTCGACACTGTAAGCACTGAGACGAAGACGGCCAATGGCTGCTCTAAGTGCTTAATTCAGTTGGTCTTCCTGGGTCCTTGCATAGCCTCCTCAGTTCCACTCCACTGGTCTGTCTCTTCTCTCTTGCTGCTGGGAACATGGAGAGGGGAATGCTCCTTTCTCTCTGTGCTTCAGTTTATCACACTTTTGATGTGGTCCCACTCCTCCCTATCTCTGCAGGTTTTAATTAGCTCCTACAGCATACAGCATTTACTGCTCTTTTCCAATGGCATGTTTTGCACTGGAGCCCTCTGGACTTGCTCATTCTTAATATGTCTTTGTACATTTGTTGCTCCTCTCATTCAGTGAGCTGGGTGCTGGAGTTCAGTATTGATCTCAGACAAAGGTTGTTTCTTTCCCTTCATAGTCTGAGAACAAACCATTGAACCATCAAGGAGGAAGCAGCTTCCTGGTCACTCACCCCTGGTGTATAGCAGTGAAACATGCTGCCAGACTGCAATGTCCTCTGTTTGGAGGACAAAAAATGTCATATACCACAAGTATCTCTTGTGTCACTTTACTCTATCATGTCGATAAGTTTCCATCAACTATTTGGGAGCTTCCTATTTTGGGTGCAGGCAGAGGTCCCACTGGCAGCCCCATGGACTACCTCATCTTTTTCCAAACTTCTATGTCTATGTTTTCATTGATCTACAAGTCTTTTATTTCCAATTGACTTTGACATTGTGATGTATCTCCCTCATCTTGTTCTAATTACCTATGTTTTTAGTTGATTTTCTCTGTGTTTCTCCCATGTGAGTCCTGCTCTATTCAGCCATATTGAATATACTCGAGTTCTTTATATATTTTAAATATTAGTCCTCTTTCCGAGGGACAACTGGCAAAAATTTCCCCCATTCTGTACAATGTCTCTTTATTGTCTTGGTTCTTTTCTTTGCTATGCAGAAACTTCATAATTTGATGTAACCTCATTTGTTGATGACTGTTGTTTATTTTTCACTTGTGGTTTTCTTTAGGAAATCTTTTTGAGTACCTATGACTTTAAATGTCTTACATATTTTATCTTCCAGTAGGTTCAGTGTTTCTATTTTTTTTTCTTTTTTGGTACTGGAGATCAAACTCATAATCTCGCACTTGCCACCAGGTGCTTGTGCCACTGAGCTATATCCCCAGCCCTCAATATCTCTATAATGTTTCAATCTTTGATACATTTTGGTCTTCGTTTAATATATGTTGAGATATGAGTCCATTTTCAATCTTCTGCAAACAAATATCTAGTTTTCCCAGCACTAGTTGTTGAATAGTCTGTGTTTCTTCCAACACATGCTTTTGACCACTGTCAAAGGTCAAATAGCTGAATGTGTCTGAGGAAGTTTCTATATCTTCTATTCTCTTCCATTGATTGACATGTCTGTTTTTATTCCAGGCCCATGCCATTTTTATTACTGTTGCTTTACAGTGTAGATCGAGCTCAGAATCTTATATTTGTTTCTTCACTGTAAATTGATTAAATCCTTCAATCAAGCAATACAAAGTGGTTGAATTGATTAAAAAACAAAGCATCAACTAAAGCCAAGTTGCGACAACATGCTTCCTATGGGCAATTCCTTTTAGTTCAAACTACACATATTGGCTGAAAGTGAAGGTATCAAATAAGGAATTTCGTGCAAATGATAACCAAAAAACGGCAGCATTGACTGTAATTTTATCACACAAAAAGCCTTTCAGTCAAAAATTGTCCCAAGGGACAAAAGAGATAGTTGTATAACAATAAATGGGTCAATTAATCAAGAGTAAAGAACAATTATAAACATTTCTGCACCAAAAATCAGAGCACCTCAATATATAAAACAAATAATAATGTCTCTGAAGGAAGAGGTGGACAGCAAAAGAGTAACAGTAGGTGACCTCAGCACCCCAGCAATGGATAGATTTCACCATATACAAGTTCAATAAGTGAAATATACTTTGTTAATAAATAGGTCAAATAGGCCTAAAAAGCATGTACAGAACATTTCATCCTACAATAACATCATACACATTTTTCTCAACTGAACACAGACTATTCTGAAAAATGTATCAAATATTGGGTCACAAAACAAGTTTTATCTAGTTTTGGAAGACTGAAGTAGGTTGAGGATACAGCTCAGTGACACAGCACCTGCCTATCAAGTGCAAGGTCATGAGTTTGATTCCTGGTACCAAAGAAAATAAAAGACTAAAGTAATTAGAAGTATCAATGTTTTCCAAAATGATGGAACACTAGAAATTAATACAGGGTTAATTTTGGAAAACTCACAAATATGTGAAAATTAAACAAGACACTCTTGAAAGCAATGGATCAAAGAAAAAAATTCAAATAATCATGAGAAAAATGAAAAAGGCAGGTCACTATGCCAAAATTTATAGAATCCTGCAAAATCAGTTGTAAGCTGAAATTTTTAATAATAAATGTGAATATTAAGGAAATAAATCTCAAGCAACCTAATTTCAAAACCCAAGTAACTAAGAATAAAAAAGCAAAAAGAAGGAAGGATATAGTAAAGATTAGAGTAGATGTAAATGAAAGGAATACTAGAAAAAATAGAAAATACCAAGATGAAGGTTAGGTTTTTTTGAAAAGAAAATGACAGACGTTTACTAACAGTAGTCAAGAAAAAAGAAGACTCAAATGAAATCATGAAGGGGAAATCACAAATGAAATCACAGAATTATAAAGGATTATCAAGGAATGATAAACAGGTATCAAAAATTAGATGACTTAGAATAAATGGATAAACCCTAGACACACACAATCCACGAAGACTGAACCATGAATAAATAGAAAATTTGATCACCAATAAACAGAATGAATCAGTAATAAAACACCTCCAAAGAAAAATACCTGTCACAAGGGACAAAAGAGATAGTTCTGTAATAATAAATGGATCAGTTAATCAAAAGGATATAAAAACTATAAACATTTTGAATCCTACGAAACATTTAAAGAATTAACTGGAATCCTAGCAAACGTTTAAAGAATTACCAGCAATACTCAGATTCTCCCACCAACATGAAAAAGAAACAACACTTTGAAGCTTATTTTACAAGACCAGCGTTATTTTCATACTAAAGCCAAGTAAGGATGTTACATGAAAGGAAAACTGCAAGTCATTATTCCTGATGAGCAGATGCAAATATTCCCAACAAGGTATTAACAAACCAATTCAACAACATATTAAAAGGATCATGCACCACAATCAAGTAGGATTTATGCTAAGGATATAAGAATGGCTCAATATATGAATATCTATAAATTTGATTATTATAAACAAAACAGGCAAAACAGAATTAATAGATACAGCAAAGGCATTTGACAAAATTCAACATCCTTTCACCATCAAGCTAATTTGGTAAAGAAAGTACCTCAACATAAAAAGACCATATATGACAAGCATACTTTCTAATTTTTTTATTTTGAAGAGAATAAAACCAAGTGAAATAAAATAGAATAGAGTCAATCAGAACAAAACAACAAATGTGATGCAGGACTTCAAGACAAGATAATAGGAAAACAACAATGGCTACCATAATGCCTCTTGTTATCTCAAAGTAGCTGCCTATATCATCATACATAATAAACAAAACAAAATAGAATAAAATAAATAAAAAAACAATGAAAGCAATATAGGGCTTTGAAACAAGATAATGGAAAATCAATAATGGCTATCTTAATATATTTTGTTATCTTTGAAATAGCTGCCCTTGCCATAAAATATAATAAAGTTAAACAAAACAAAAAAGAATAAAACCAAACCAAACAGAACAATTAAAACAATACAGGGTTTCAAAACATGATAATAGATTAACAATGGCCACTGCCTTCCCTCTTTAGACATTTCCTCCCCTTTCACTTTCACAGTATCTATTGTGCATTTTGGATCCCACTAACTCCTTTAGTGTTTTATACTAGGGAGACAACATGATGTGCACCCATGTGACTCTGAACCATTTCACCCATAAGCATGATCTCAAGTTGTATCCTTTTACTTACAAGAGCCTCAAGGTTATCATTCTTTATAGCTGAATAGCTTTTGATTATATAAAGATGTGATCTCTTCTTATCCATTCTGCAGTTGATGGGCAAGCTACCCCTACTTTTTTCTTGTTCCCTGCCACATAGAGCATTGTTTTCTCTCCTTTGACTTTCAGCCTATGAATTTTCTTATGAGTTAAATGTGTTTCTTATATAAACCATATTGATGGATTCTGTCTCCTGATCCACTCTGCCTGTGTTTCTTTTTATTGGTGAATTGAAGCCATTCACATTAATTTTGTGGCCAAATGCACTGGCTCATCCCTGCCATGCTGTTTTGCTGTCACTGGCTGCCTACTTTTCCCCTCCATTCAGTTGTCTGCCTGCTCGGTGATCCCCTTCTGCCACTGTTCTTGAGACCATAGTCATTCCTATCTCTGTCTAAAATATCCATCAGTATTCTTTGTATGGTTTGTTTAGTGGTCATGAATTCTTTCAGTTGTTCTTTGTCATGGACATATCTTATTTCTCCATTAATGTTGAGAGATAATTTTGCAGGGTGCATCAATCTGGGTTGGAAGTTGTTTTCTTTCAGGGCTTGAAATACTTCACTCCAAACTCTTTTTGACTTGATGGTTTGTGTTGAGAAGTCTGTTGTAATTCTGATGGGTTTTCCTTTATCAGTGATCTGTTTCTTTTCTCTAACAGCTTTTAATATTCTGTTCTTTTGCTGAATTTCTGGGACCTTAATTATTATGTGTCTGGGCATAGATTTATTTTGGTTATGGCTAGCTGGAGTTCTATATGCCTCACTTACCTGTTTGTCACATCCTTTCCCCATGCTTGGAAAGTTTTCTGCTATGACTTCTGTAAGTAGACTTTTTATGTCATTTGTGTTGACCACTGCTTTTTTGCTGACACCTATTTTTCTTTAATTACTTTTCTTTATGTTGTCTTGCAGCTGTTGAATTGTTACTTCCTGGTTCCTTGTTATTTTTAAGAGAGCTTTCCTTTTGCTATCGCTAGCTTAAAACCAGTCTTCAAGGTCTGAAAGTCTATCTTCAGTTTCTTTAAAGCAGTTTTGCCAGCCTTCAATGGAGTTTTTAATCTTCTGGCTATCTCTTTGAATCTGTTTCATGCTTTCTAAAGCTTTCTTATATTGTTCATTCAAGGTTTCTCTCATTTTCCTATGCTCCTCTATTTTTTAATCTATGTCTTCTTTAGAGATGCTTCACAGTTCTTTCATTATGTTTTTCATTTCTTCTTTTACCTGAGATAGTGCTTCTGTTCTAATATCTTTTATGGCCTCATGAACTTGTTTCTTTACTTCAGTTGCCATCACTTCAGAAATTTCAGGTGTGTGACTCTTGATGTCTTCTGTGTTTACATCTTCTGGACTTGCTCTGCATGGGTTGGAGGCCAGAGACTGCCTTTTGCTCCTTCGTCTTGACATTTTCTTGGGTTCTTCTGGACAAGAGGGTAGTTGGGTCCCTGGCATTTCCTGTGTTGGCTACAATTTCTCTGAGTCGTGACTGGTTCTCTGGTCCAGTGCTGGCTATGGGTATCCAATGTTGGCCATTAGGTGCACTTGTACTGGACTGCTTGCTGCTTTTCCTAGCCCATGCTGGCTACCAGCAGCAGGAAACATCCCAGGTGGTGGCTGGTGTGTGCACAGGGGCAGGGCTGGCAGCCTCCAAGACCTGAGCTTGTTACCCAGAAAGCATAGTTTTAACATGCACAAAGGAGAAAGCTGAAAGCATTTCCTCAAAGGTCAAGAACAACAAAGTGAACATTCTTCCCATTTCTATTCAACAGAGTAGTGGAAATGCTAGCAAGAACAGTTAAGTAAGGCAAAGAAATAAAGGAAATCAATATTGAAACAGAGAAAGTGAAATCGCATTTACCAATGTTGTGATCTCATGCATAGACAACCACAAACACTATCAGAAATCTCACAGAATTAGTAAATGTATCCAGTAAAGTTCCAGAATACAAAATGTACATGCAAAAATTAGTACCTTTTTTATATGCTAACAAGGAACTCTTCAAAATAAATTTTTAAAACTCCAACTTATGATAATGTCACAAGGAATAGATATCTAGGAATGAATTTAACTGAGATCTCTGTAATGGAAAATATGACACTGATATCAAAAATTAAACGCTCAAGTGGAAAGACATCCTATTTTTATTCATTGGAAAAATTAATATTGCTAAAATACTCATCTATCCAAGTGATCTATAAATTCCATGTAATTTCTATAAAATTTTCAATAGCATTTTCTACAAAAACAGAAAGAACAATCTTAAATTTTCTATGGAGTCCGAAGCATACCCCAATAGCCAAAACAATTTTGAGGAAGAAAAACCTAGAGAATTCAACTTTCTGATTTCAAATTATATTTTCAAAATACACTAATCAAAGCAATATGGTTCCAATGTGACACAAAATTTCAATTTATTTTAGAATCTGGCCAAAGTAATGATAACTACAACTATTTAGAGGCCACTTGTTGTAAACTAGGTGTTATGCTTACATTATCTCATTCCATTCTCATAGTACTATTACTTATTTATCACACCCAGTACCAAACTCTCAAATGACCCCTACCTTTCAGGTATAAATCCTGAAATAAGTAAGGTTGAAACTATATGAAAAAATTGTTTCAAAATTACGTGGAAGTCGGTCAGGGAGAAAGTGGGTATATAGATAATTATTAATGATGCATAAAAGGAATTCATTATATTGTTATCATCACAGCTGCATATATTTGAAGCTTTGCATAATGCAAAAAATTTTTAAAAATTAAAGAGAAATGAGTATCACTGACATGCACATCAGCATACATGCATACACACAGCAAGAATACAGACAAACAAAAGTTGTCTTGAATGGTCTCATCTCTTATAGAACAGGTGCCAAATTCTTTAGTGAGACTTAAAAATAAGATGGGTGTAGTTCAGAACTATAGCATGTGTTGACTATGTGCAAGGCCCTGAGTTCCATCTCCAAATCCAAAATAATGAAACACAAAACAAAACAAATCTCCAAAATGTGAAGCAAAACAAAACTTAGAAACATTAAACGAAATAACAAGACCTATTTTGACTTCTCCTGTCACTTTTTGTTGGTCTACTGAATCCCATCCACACTGCTATTCTTGCTATACATTGAATGTACTAGCTCTTCACTTGATGTTCTCTTAGAATGGATCATGACTTTCTCAAATATTCACTTGCCTTACACACCTTCATTTTGTTTAGGTCTTTATTCAAATTTTACCACCTTAGAGAGCTCTTTCTACGATGAAAAATATGTCATTCCCTCTTGTCAATTTCTAACCTTTTATCTGTTTTTTAATTTAAGAGAAAAAAAGAGACATATAACAATGACAAAAACCAAAAGAGACAAACAAATGAGTAGAACAAATGCACAATAGTAACATTACAGATTCACAAAACAGGATGATAGAAACTTGACAACAGTTTCAATATTGCGTATCATTATCTTCAAAATGGTTGTTTACATTAACAGATATAGACATGCAAAATTGATCTAATCATATGAGTATTAATTGTTCTTTCTGAATAACTAATACATTCAGCACTATGTTCGTTTTAGTCATCTTACATATACATATATACAGATTTACATCTTTTTCATTTTCCCTCCCTCTTTAACCCTTTTCCCTTCCAAATTACTTTTGTTCTTTGAGCAGTTTTTTACCCCGACATAGTATTAATTATAGATTTTGGATAATATACACTTTATCAGTTTCTTACACTAGGGAGACAATACGGTATTTACACATGTGGGTTTGATTTATCTCACTTATGAGTATGGTCTCAAGTCGTGTCCACTTATAAAAGTCTCGATGCAATCTTTCTTGATAGCTGAGCAGTATCCATTGTATAAAACTACATCTTTTTTTATCCATTCCTTGTTTGATGGGCATTTGGGTTGTTTCCAAGATCTGGCTATTACAAATTGGGTTGCTATAAACATGGGAGCACAAATATCACTGTAGCATGATGCTTTCAATTCTTCTGGGAAAATGCCCAGAAGAGGGATAGCTGGGTTGAATGGGATCACTAATCCTAGCTTCTTGAGGAATCTCCACACTGATTTCCACAGTGGCTGAACCAGTCTACACTCCCACCAACAGTGGAGAAGAGTTCCTTTTTCCCCACAGCTCCTCCAGCTTTTGTTGTTAGATGAATTTTTAATCTTGGCCATTCTTTCTGGAGTGAGATGAAAATTCAGTGTTGTTTTAATTTGCATTTCCCGAATGACCATTGATGTTGAACATTTTTTCATATATTTATTTGCCATTTATATTTCTTCCTCTGAGAAGTGTGTATTCATCTCATATGCCAATTTTGGGATTGGGTCCTTGAATTTTAGGGTCCTGATTTCATTTAATTCTTTATATGCTTTAAATAGAAGTCCTTTGACTGATGGGCAATTGGGTAAGATGTTTTCCCAGTTCCTGAGTTTCCTCTTAACTCTGTTGGAGAATTCCTTTGAAATGCAAAAAACTTTTACCAGGACGAGATCCCAGTTTTTGATTCTGGAAAGTGTTTCCTGTGCAATTTAATTTTTGTTCATGAACTCTCTGCCTAGTCCTATGTCATTGAGATTTTTACCTACTCTGTCTTGTAGTAAGTTTAGTGTCTCAGTTTTAATATTCAGATCTTTGATCCATTTTGACTTTATTTTAGTCCAAGGTAATAGACATGGATCTAGTATTAGTTTATCGTATATAGAAAGCCAGTTTTTCCAGGACCATTTGTTAAAGGGGCTATTTTTCTTCCAATGTATATGTTTGGCCCTTTTGTCAAAGATGAGGTGGCTAAGTGTGTTTGTAGTTGTGGCTGTATCTTGTAATGCATTCCATTCATCTTCAGGTCTGTTTTGATCCCAGTACCATACTGATTTTATTACAGTGGCTTTGTAGTATAGTTTCAAGTCAGGGATTGTGATGCCTCCTGCCTTCGCTTTGTTGCCCAGAATTGTCTTTGCTATTCTAGGTCTTTTCTGGTTCCAGATGAATTTCAGGAATGCTTTCTCTAGTTCTGTGAGGTAGGCAGGTGGTGTATTGATTGGGCTTGCAATAAAACTGTATAACAATTTTGGGAGAATGGCCATTTTCACGATGTTTGTTCTTCCTATCCATGAACAGGGAATATCTTTACATTTTCTGAAATCTTATTTGATTTCCTTCTTCAGAGTAAGGCAATTTTCATTGTATAGATCTTTTACTTCCTTTGTTTCATTCGGAAGTATTTCATTTTTTTGTTATAGTGAAGGGTGTGGTTTTGCTTGTTTCTCTTTCAGTGACTTTGCTCTTTGTGTATAGGAATGCTATTGATTTTTGAGTGTATCCAGCAACATTACTGAATTTGGTTATTACTTCTAGAAGTCTTCTAAAGGATTTTTGGGGGGTCTTCTATGTAGAGCATCATATCATCTGCAAATAATGATAATTACACTTCTTCCTTTTGTATCCTTATTCCCTTTATTTCTTTCTCTTTTCTAATTGCTCTGGCTAATATTTCCAGAAGTATATTGAATAGGAGTGGTGATAATGGACATCCTTGTCTTGTTCCTGACTTTAGGTTGAAAGTTTTCAGTTTTTGTCCATTTAGTAAGAGGTTGGTTGTTGCTTTATGATATATGGCTTTTATCAGGTTGAGGTAGAGACCCTCTATTCCAATTTTTTGTAAGGTTTTTATCATGAATGGGTGTTGGATTTTGTCGAAAGCTTTTTCTGCATCTATTGAGATGATCATCTGGTACTTGTCCTTGGCCCTGTTGATATGGTGGATTACATGTATTGATTTCCGTATGTTCAACCATCCCTGCATTCCTGGGATGAATCCCACTTGATCATGGTGTATAATCTTTCTGATAACTTGCTGTATTCTATTTGCCAGTATTTTATTGAGGATTTTTGCATCTATGTTCATTAGGGAAATTAACCTGTAATTTTCTTTCTTGGTTGGGTCTTTCTCTGGTTTTGGTATTAGGGTGATACTTCTTTCCAGGAATGAGTTAGGGAGACTTACTTCACTTTCAATTTCATTGAAGAGTTTGAGGAGTGTTGCCATTAAGTCTTCCCTAAACTTCTTGTAGAATTCAGCAGTGAATCCATCAGGGTCCGGGCTTTTCTTTGTTGGTAGGGTCCTAATTACATTTTCAATTTCATTTGCCTAAATGGGCTTATTCAGCAGTTTTATATCTTCTTGATTCAGTTTTGGTAATTCATAGGTTTCGAGGAATCTGTTCATTTCTTCTGTGTTATCCTATCTAAATGAGTAAAGTTTTTCTAAGTATGTGTTGATGATCTTCTGTATTTCCATAGGGTCTGTAGTGATTTCACTCTTTTCCTTTCTTATTGCATGAATCTGAGTTTTTTCTTTCCTCTTTATGATAAGGTTGGCTAGGGGTTTATCAATTTGATTTACTCTTTCAAAGAACCAACTCTTTGATTCATTAATTCTTTGTATTGTTTTCTTAGTTTCAATTGCATTAATTTCTGCTCTAATTTCAATAATTTCCTTCCTACTTTGGGCTTTGGACTTAACTTGCTCTTCTTTTTCTAGAAGTTTGAGATGCAACATTAGGTTGTTTATGTGTGTTCTTTCCGTTTTTCTGATGTGGGAGTTTAGCACTATAAATTTCCCTCTGAGGACTGCTTTCATTATATCCCACAGGTTCCGGTAATTTGTATTTGCATTTTCATTCAATTGTAGATATTGTTTAATTTCTTCTTTAATTTCTTCTGTGACCTGTTGGTTATTTAGGAGAGTATTATTTAACTTCCATGTGTTTATGTGCTTCTTTTAGGTTTTTTTGTCATTCATTTCCAATTTTGCTGCAGTATGGTTAGATAATATGAATGCAATTATTTCAGTTCCTTTGCATTTACTTAAACATGTTCTGTGGACGAGTATATGATCTATTTTAAAGAATGACACATGTGCAGCTGAGAAGAATGTGTATTCTGATGTTGATGGGTGGAATACTCGGAACACATCGATTAGGTCCATTTGTTGGCAAGTTTGATTCAGTTCTGCTATTTCTTTGCTGATTTTTGTTTGGTTGATCTGTCTCTCTGTGACAATAGGGTGCTAAGGTCTCCCATTAAACTGTATTATTGTTTATTTGATTTTTCATGTTTATTAAGAATTGTCTTACATATTTGGGTGCTACCATATTCGGTGCATATATTTTTATTAATGTAATCTGTTTCTCATGAAGTTTTTCGCTAACAAGTGTATAGTGACCATCTTTATCTCTTTTGATCATTTTTGGTTTGAAGTTCACATTGTCTGCAAACATAATAGCTACCGCTACTTTTTTCTGGTTTCCTGTTGCATGGAGTATTTCTTTCCAGCCTTTGATTTTTTGTCTGTGAATTTCCTTCCAAGTGAAATGTGTTGTACACAACATATTGTTGTGTTTTCTTTGTTAACCCACTCTGCTAGTCTGTTTCTTTTTATTGGTGAGTTTAGACCATTTACATTGATTGATATAATTGATATGTACTGGCTCATCCCTGTCATGATATCTTTCTGTTGTTGGTTTTCTACTTTTTCTGTTTAATTTTTTGCTCTGTTTAGTGATTTCCTTTTATTGTTGTTCTTAGGATTGTAGCTATCTTTGTCTCTTTCTAGAGTGTCTTTCAGTAGTCTTTGTAGTGTTGGTTTGATGGCCATAAATTTCTTCAGTTGTTCTTTGTCATGGAAGAATCTTGTTTCTCCATCAATTTTTAAGGATAGTTTTGCAGGGTACATCAATCTGGGTTGAAAGTTATTTTCTTTCAGGATTTGAAATACTTCACTCCAAGCTCTTCTTGACTTAAAGGTTTGTGTTGAGAAGTCTGCCGTGATTCTGATAGGCTTTCCTTCATAGGTGATCTGTTTCTTTTCTCTGACAGCTTTTAGTATTTTGTT
>RJWM01022278.1:0-10037 GCA_004363535.1 Dasyprocta punctata | reverse complement strand
GCCTTATTGTTATATGTCTGGCTGAAGATTGATTTTGGTTATGGTTAATTGGGGTTCTGTATGCCTTAGTTACCTGTATTTCAGATTCTCTTCCCATGTTTGGAAAGCTGTCTGCTCTTATTTCTGCAAATGATCTTCGAAGTTCATTCATCTGGCACCTGCTTTTTCTTTTATGCCTATTAATGTCGTGTTGTTTCTCTTTGCATCATCTTGCAGTTGTTGAATTGTTGTTTCCTGGCTGCTTGTTATTTTTAAGAGATCTTTTCTTTCGTGGCCATAAGTTCCCATGCTGTTTTCAAGGTGTGAGATTCTATCTTCAGCTTCATTCAAGCGGTTTTTCAAACTTTCCATGGAATTTTTCATTTCCTGCACTTCCCTTTGAATCTGTTTCATGCATTCTATTTTTGTCTTATTTTACTCTTTCAAAGTTTCCATCATTTTCTTATGTTCTTCTATTTTTTTTATCTTGATCTTCTTTAAATACACACATTACTTTCACAATGATTTTCGTTTCATTTTTTAACTGAGAGTTTATTTCTGGTTTGAGTTTCTCTATAGCTTCATCGAGCTGTTTCTTTACTGCATTTGCTACCATTTCAGAAAGTTGTTGTGTGACACCCAGTGTCTTCCATATCAGTGTGTCTTGAGTTTGTTCTCAGTGGACTGGGGGACTGAAACTGCCTCTTGGTCTTTTGTTTGGTAATTTTTTTCTGGGACCTGTGTGTCTGGGCAGGCAGCCTCATGATGAATTGTACTGGAACACTGTGTTAGGTAGTGCTTCAATTGTCCCATATTCCCATGGGTAGCCAAGGCACACCCCCAGATTATGACGCTGGACTCTTGAGCTCTGTGGTCTGTGAGGCTGGCCGCATATTCCCCTGATGTACTTTGTTGGGTTGCTCTGGGGTGCTGGGCTCTGTGTCTTGTGAACCTGGACGGGCATTCCCCTGGTGGGTTGCGCTGAGACTCGGGACTGCATAGAGCTGGATCCTCTGCACAGCTAGAGAGGGCACACTCCCTGAGTGTGCTCCTGGAGCCTCCGCCTTACTGGGTGGGGGTGGAGTCCTCCAGGACCCAGGTGGCTAGGCAGAGTGCACCCCAGAGTGTGCTGCCAGCTGGACCTTGGGTCCAGCTGCCAGGAGTTCATAGCCTCTGGAGTGCCCTAACCTTTTATCTTGTTTTAAAAATTTTAAAAAGTGCTTATCACTGTCTGAATAGTAAGAAACAATTTTTACACATTTTGATTACTGCCTATTCCATTAAAATAGGACATTTCTGAGGATAATGACTTTGTATTGTTAGACTGGTATATCTTAAACATCTAAAACCATCCCTCAAATTAAATGCTTCTAAAATATTATTCATTAAATGAAATGTAATGCTTAAAAATACTATTCATTAAATGAATTTAAATTAAATTAAGTTGTAAATGATTTTCATGAACTCTAAATAGAGCTCCTGAAAATTTTACCACCAGCCTAAATGCACACATATAAAATACAAGCAATGTAATTATTTAGTATTCAAATATTAGTTCACCATTTTTGAAATGATAACCTTCTCTCCTAATCATAATTGTTATATATCTTTTTATGAAATGAATAATTTAATACATATATTCATTGCATGTGATTTTCTAAATCCAGTTAATTTTCAGAGACACATTTCAGATGACCTAACAGTGAGCTAATAAAAACCCCATTCTTTTTCCAGTAAACAGTATACACTATGCACTGTTCGGTCTCAGAGTTCTACCTGACTTTATCTATGGCCTTTAGACAAATTTCAGTTCATTGGTGATCCAGTCAGTAATTTCATTATACAACTTACAAGTGTGTGTTAAACTATTATTTAGCACATTTTACTAAAGTGGTTTTGGTAAGGAGTGAGCATTTTTAACTATAATTTTCATCTGAATGTGAACTTTGTGCCAGCAGTAGGTAGTAGGGTGATGACATCACGTTTTACTAGTTAAATTAAAAATCTCATGCTGAGACCTGTGTTGTATGAAGTTGCATTTTCAACAAACCTCGGTATTCGTATAACTTTAGCTTTGACAAGTTAATATATGAGCACAACATTCACTCATGAGGCCAAAAGCTGTGATTAAAATCTTACAAAGAGCTGTTGATAAGAGATGGAACAATGGAAGATACTCATTATACCTCAAAAACTGAGAAACTGCCCTTGGTCTTGATTTTTTTCTTTTTCTATTGTCATTCTGAATTCCTGTGAAAAAGTCATTTCTCAAAGGTAGAACATGTGGAGCCCTTAACTATTACACAACATTGCATTTGCCTCCTATCGTATCTTTTTGAAATCTAGACACTACTTTCCTGCCAGTAGCAAAATTTTTATAGCCAAAAATTTTACTAAAAGAAAAATAATGATAAGCTATACTCACAATCAAATGTCCTGGGTTTTAGTGTACTGTTTAGTCATGTAGCTAAGAAATAAAGGGGTAGTATGACTTTAAGAATCAACTCCCTTTTATGAAAATAAGGGACAATAACGTCTACTTAACCAACTGCATTTTTATGAGAATTTTCTCACCATTCCTATGTTTCTCTGGGATCATACTAAGTTGTATTGAAATGCGTAGAACTTGTACTGCTCAATGACAGAGATTGTGCCTTATTCATCCTTGTATTCCTAAGTGCTTAGCATAGAGTCTGATATGCAGAAATGTTGCTCAGCCCTATAGTGCTTGTAAAGAAAAAAAAAGGCATTGAGAATAGTTATGAGAAAGTCTTGTTTGTTTGTTTGTTTGTTTTTCATTTTGGCAGTGCATGACTAAACAAATACAATGTAAATTAAACTTGGAGAAGTCTTTCCCCAAGAATGTGGTATTCCTTTCTCTAAGGTTCACTTCATTTCTGCCATTGAACCTGTCCACATTGCCCTGTCCATAGATATGAAACTATTAATATTGTAGATCATGACTCCCTAGAGGATCTGATGAAAGTTATACAGATCCTCTATCTGAAAAAAAATGTACAAATAATCCTAATATTTTCTGGTTTCATGGGATCTGTAACTCCCTAAAGTGGATTCCCAGGTGGATTCCAGGTTAAGAATCTCCACTCAGGCAGAAACATGAACTCTTGTAGGGAGATTGAGGAACCCTTGCATCTCACAATGCTGTGAGCCTGAGGAAGACTACATTGCTACACTGAACAAGTACCAGGAAAATGTCATTGTTATTTATTTTACTTGTCTACCCTGAAGCAGAGAGTGGCTTGCATGTTCCTACAGTACCAGAATAGCCAGAAAGCTCTGTGAAGTGATAGCAAAACTTATCAGAGAGTCATATCAAATCCAACACTCCTATTTTGCCTAAAAGACTGTGATGCAAGAAATGGTTCTGTCTCCTCCTTTAGTAAGGGTTTGGCTCTGAGTCAGCTGAGGTCAGAAAGCATTCACTGTTCAGTGGAGCAGCCAGCACGTAGGGTCCTAGAGGTTGCGGGGCCACCCAGCAAGTAGCAAGGCCCCGGCACTGTAGGACTGGTACTTGCCCAGGCTTGCCTGGCACTCCAGAGGCTCTGAACTCGGTGCAGCCAGACTCAGGGTCCAGGTGGTGCCACGCTCTGGGGTATGCTCCACCTAGCTGCCTGGGTCCAGGAGGTCTTGACTCCCACCCAGTAAGGTGGAGGCTCCACCAGCACACTCTGGGAGTACAGCCTCACAAGCTGCATTGAGGATCCAGCTCTACCTGGTCCTGCGACTCAGTGCAACCCACAGCGGAACACCTGACCACCCTCACAGGACACAGAGGTACTTACTCCAGCCCAGCCCAGGACCACAGAACTGCTCAGCAGGGACTGGCCAGCGTAGCTGCAGGGCCTTGGAGAGCTTGGTCTCTGACCATCAGAGTGCAGGGCACAAGCTTCATTGTTCAGTGGCGCACCTAGCATGGCAGGCCCTAGAGGTTACAGGCCTGCCCAGCCAGGAGCAAGGACCTGACACTGTAGGCCTGGGACTCACTCATGCTTGCCTGGCATTCTAGAGGCTCTGAACTCCTTGCAGCCAGACTCAGAGTTCAGGTGCGCCACACTCCAGGGTACACTCTGCCTAGCTACCTGGGACCGGGAGGTCTTGGCCCCCATCCACTAAGGTGGAGGCTTCAGCAGCACACTCCAGGAGTGCACTCACACTAGCTGTGCACAGGATCCAGCTCTACCCGGTCCTGCAACTCAGCACACCCCACGAGGGGAATGACCGGTCAACCTTGCAGGACACAGAACCACACAAGTCCCAGAAGTAAAAGACAAAACTAAAGACCAAGAGGTAGTCTGAATCCCCCAGCCCACTGAGAACAAACTCAAGAGACACTGAAATGGAAAACACTGGGAGTTACACAACTGAATTTTCTGAAATGATAGCAAATGCAGTAAAGAAACAGCTTGATGAAGCTATAGAGAAACTCAAATCAGAAATAATCTCTCAGCTAAAATATGAAATGACAATCATTATTAAAGAAATGTTGCATGTATCTAAAGAAGAGCAAGATAAAAAAAAGAAGAACTTAAGAAAATGATCAAAACTTTAAATGGACAATATAAGACACAAACAGAATGTATGAAACAGATTGAAAGGGAAATGCAAGAAATGAAAAATTCCATGGAAAGTTTAAAAAACCGCTTGAATGAAGCTGAAGATAGAATCTCAGATCTTGAAGATTGCATGGGAGCTTATGGCCACAAAACAAAAAATCTCTTAAAAACAACAAGGAGGAAGGAAAAAACAATTCAACAGCTGCAAGACGATGCCAAGAGAAATAACATAAGATGAATAGGCATCAATGAAAAGCAGGGGTCAATATGAATGAACTGCAAAGACTATTTGCAGAAATAATAGCAGAAAGGTTTCCAAACATGGGAAGAGAATCTGAAATACAGGTAACTGAGGCATACAGAACCCCAATTAACCATAACCAAAATAAATCTTCACCCAGATATATAGTAATAAGGGTATCAGAGATACAGCACAAGAACAAAATACTAAAAACTGTCAGAGAAAAGAAACAGATCACCTATGAAGAAAAGCCTATCAGAATCATGGCTGGCTTCTCAAAACAAACATTTAACTTAAGAAGAGCTTGGAGTGAAGTATTTCAAATCCTGAAAGAAAATAAGTTTCAATACAGATTGATGAACCCCGCAAAATTATCCTTAAAAAATGATGGAGAAATAAGATTCTTTCATGACAAAGAACAACTGAAGAAATTTATGGCCAACAAGCCAACACTACAAAGAGTACTGAAAGACACTCTAGAGAGAGACAAAGATAGATACAAACTAAAGAACAACAACAAAAGGAAACCACTTAGCAGGGCAAATAATTAAAGAGAAAATGTAGAAAACCAACAACAGAAAGATATCATGAGAGGGATAAGCCAGTACACATCAGTTACATCAATCAATGTAAATGGTCTCAACTCACCAATAAAAAGAAACAGACTAGCAGAGTGGGATAAGAAACAAAAACCAACAATATGCTGTGTACAAGAAACAAATTTCACTCAAAAGGAAATTCACAGACTAAAAATCAAAGACTAGAAAACAATACTCCATGCAACAGGAACCCAGAAAAAAGCAGGGGTTGCCATTATGTTTGCAGACAATGTGAACTTAAAACCGAAAATGATCAAAAGGGATAAAAGAAGGTCACTACATACTTGTTAGGGGAAAACTTCAAGACGAAGAGATTACAATCATAAATATATATGCACCAAATACGGGAGCACCCAACTATGTAAGACAATTCTTAATAGACATGAAAAAACCAAATAAACAATAATACAGTTATAATGGGGAACCTTAGCACCTCAGTGTCACAGACAGATCAACCAAACAAAAATCAGCAAAGAAATAACAGAACTGAATCAAACTTGTGAACGAATGGACCTAGTAGATATGTTCTGGCCGGGCGTGGTGGCGCACGCCTTTAATCCCAGCACTCGGGAGGCTGAGGTAGGCGGAGCGTTGTGAGTTCGAGGCCGGCTTGGGCTACAACGCGAGCGCAAGACCGGCATGAGCTACATAGTGCGACCCTGCCTCAAAAAAACCAGGACTGGGAGTTTGGCTCAGTGTCTTAAGCGCCTGCCCTGGCAGGCGCGAGGTTTTCAGTTCAATCCCCAGTGCCGCAAAAAAAAAAAAAAAAAAAAAAAAAAAAGATGTGTTCTGAGTATTCCACTCATCAACATCAGAATATACATTCTTCTCAGCTGCACATGGGTCATTCTTGAAAATAGATCATATACTGGTCCTCAAAACATGCTTAAGCAAATGCAAATAACTGAAATAATTCCACATATATTATCTGAGCACAGTGCAGTAAAATTGGAAATGAATGACAAAAAAACCTACAATAAATGCATAAACACATGGAAATTAAATGATACTCTCCTAAATAACCAATGGGCAACAGAAGAAGTTAAAGAAGAAATTAAACAATATCTACAATTGAATGAAAATGCAAATACAAATTACCAGAACCTGTGGGACACAATGAAAGCAGTCCTCAGAGGGAAATTTATAGCTCTAAACTCCCACATCAGAAAAATGGGGAGAACACACATAAACAACTTAATGCTGCACCTCAAACTTCTAGAAAAAGAAGAGCAAGTCAAGTCCAAGGCCCAAAGAAGGGAGGAAATCATTATTTTTTTTGCACTCTAATATATTTTTTATTTAAGCGAAGAAAAACAAAACAAAACTAAACTAAAAAAAGAGACAACATATATAGTAAAAACTACAAGCAAAAGAGACAAACGACTAGAGTAAATACATAACACTGCAGGTTTACAAAACCGGAAGATAGAAGCTTGACAATGGTTGCAATATTGCACATTGTTATCTTTAAAATGGTTTCTTACAATAACAGATATAGACATGCAAGATTGATCTAATCATATGGGTGTTAATTGTTCTTTCTCAATAACAAATACATTCAGCAGTGTTCTTTTTAGTTATCTTACATATACATATATACAGGTTTATATCTTTCCCTCTTCCCTTTTCTCTTTCCGCCTGTTGCCTTCCCGATTATCTTTGCTCCTTGAGCGGTTTTTGACCCTTACATAGTATTTATTATACATTTTGAATCATATATACTTTTCCATTTCTTACACTAGGGAAACAATACGATATTTACACATGTGGGTTTGATTTATCTCGCTTATGAGTATGGTCTCAAGTAGTGACCATTTACTTATAAAAGTCTCAATACAATCTTTCTTAAAAGCTGAGTAGTACTCCATTGTATAAAAATACCACATCTTTTTTATCCATTCTTTGATTGATGTGCACTTGGGTTGTTCCCAAGATCTGGCTATTACAAATTGGGCTGGTATAAACATGGGTGCACAGATATCACTGTGGTATGATGTTTTCAATTCTTCTGGGAAAATGCCCAGAAGAGGGATAGCTGGGTTGAATAAGATCTCTAATCCTAACTTCTTGAAGAATCTCCACACTGACTTCCACAGTGGCTGAACCAGTCTACACTCCCACCAACAGTGGAGAAGAGTTCCTCTTTCCCAACAGCCCCTCCAGCATTTGTTGTTGGTTGATTTTTTAAACTTGACCATTCTTTCTGGAGTGAGATGGACTCTCAGTGTTGTTTTAATTTGCATTTCCCGAATGACCATTGAAGTTGAATATTTTTTCATGTATTTATTTGCCATTTGTGTTTCTTTCTCTGAGAAGTGTGTATTCATCTCAGATGCCCATTTTTGGATTGGGTCCTTAAAGTTTGGGGGCCTGATTTCTTTTAATTCTTTATATGTTTTAGATAGAATTACTTTGTCTGATGGACAATTGGCTAAGATATTTTCCCAGTTGGTGGGTTTTCTTTTCACTCTGCTGGAGATTTCCTTTGACATGCAAAAACTTTTTCATAGGATGAGATCCCAGGTGTTGATTCTGGGAAGTGTTTCCAGTGCAATCTCATTTTTGTGCATGAACTCTCTGCCTACTCCTTTGTCATTGAGATTTTTACCTACTCTGTCTTCTAGTAAGTTTACTGTCTCTGTTTTGATATTCAGATCTTTGATCCATTTTGACTTTATTTTAGTGCATGGTAATAGGCATGGATCTAGTTTTAGTTTACGGCATATAGAAAGCCAGTTTTTCCAGCACCATTTGTTAAAGAGGCTGTCTTTCTTCCAATGTACGTATTTGGCCCCTTTGTCAAAGATGAGGTGGCTTAGTGTGTTTGTAGATGTGGCTGTATCTTCTAATCTATTCCATTGATCTTCAGGTCTGTTTTGATTCCAGTACCATGCTGATTTTATCACAGTAGCTTTGTAGTAGAGTTTCAAGTCGGGGATTGTGATGCCTCCTGCCTTCCCTTTGTTGCCCAGAATTGTCTTTGCTATTCTAGGTCTTTTCTGGTTCCAGATGAATTTTAGGAATGCTTTCTCTAGCTCTGTGAGTTACGCAAGTAGTATTTTGATTGGGATTGCATTGAATCTGCATAATAATTTTGGGAGAATGGCCATTTTCACGATGTTTGTTCTTCCTATCCATGAACATGGACTATCTTTCCATTTTCTGAAATTTTCTTCAATCTCCTTCTTTAGTGTAATGTAATTTTCACTGTATAGATCTTTTGCTTCCTTTCTTAGATTGATTCCTAAGTATTTCATTTTTTTGGATGTTATACTGAAGGATGTGGTTTCCCTTATTTCTCTCTCAGTGACTTTGTTGTTTGTGTACAGGAATGTTATTGATTTTTGAGTGTTCACCTTGTATCCAGCTACATTACTAAATTTGGTTATTACTTCTGGAAGTCTTTCAATGGATTTTTGGGGGTCTTCTATGTAGAGAATCATATCGTCTGCAAATAATGATAATTTCACTTCTTCCTTTACTATTCTTATTCCCTTTATTTCTTTTTCTTGTCTAATTGCTCTGGCTAATATTTGCAGAACTATATTGAACAGGAGTGGTGATAATGGACATCCTTGTCTTGTTCCTGAATTTAGGTTGAAAGTTTTGAGTTTTTCTCCATTTAGTAAGATGTTGGCTGTTGGTTTATTATATATGGCTTTTATCAGGTTGAGGTAGAGACCATCTATTAGGACTTTCGGTAGGGTTTTGAGCATGAATGGGTGTTGGATTTTGTCAAAAGCTTTTTCTGCATCTATTGAGATGATCATGTGGTGATTGTCCTTGGCCCTGTTGACATGGTGTATTCCATGTATTGATTTCCGTATGTTCAACCATCCCTGCATTCCTGGGATGAATCCCACTTGATCGTGGTGTATAATCTTTCTGATAACTTGCTGTATTCTATTTGCCAGTATTTTACTGAGGATTTTTGCGTCTATGTTCATTAGGGAGATTGGCCTATAATTTTCTTTTTTGGTTGGGTCTTTCTCTGGTTTTGGTATTAGGGTGATACTTGTTTCCAGGAATGAGTTAGGGAGACTTGCTTCCCTTTCGATTTCCTTGAAGAGTTTAAGGAGTGTTGGCATTAAGTCTTCCCCAAATTTCTTGTAGAATTCAGCCATGTATCCATCAGGGCCTGGGCTTTTCTTTCTTGGTAGGGTCTTAATTACATTTTCAATTTCATTAGCTGAAATTGCGTTATTCAGCAGCTTTACATTTTCTTGATTCAGCTTTCGTAGTTCATAGATTTCTAGGAATCTGTCCATTTCTTCTGTGTTATCAAATCTTTGTGAGTAAATGTTTTCAAAGTAGGTGTTGATGATCTTCTGTATGTCTACCAGGTCTGTAGTGATTTCACCCATTTCGTTTCTTATTGCATGGATCTGAGTTTTTTCTTTCCTCTTCTTGATAAGGTTGGCTAGGGGTTTATCAATTTTATTTACTATTTCAAAGAACCAACTCTTCGATTCATTGATTCTTTGTATTGTTTTCTTAGTTTCAATTGCATTAATTTCTGCTCTAATCTTAATAATTTCCTCCCTTCTTTGGGCTTTGGACTTGACTTGCTCTTCTTTTTCTAGAAGTTTGAGGTGCAGCATTAGGTTGTTTATGTGTGTTCTTTCCGTTTTTCTGATATGAGAG